>PVJL010000240.1:336896-502355 GCA_004026885.1 Lyroderma lyra | reverse complement strand
TATTACTCAGCTGTAAGAAAAGATGAAATATTGCCATTTGCAACAAAATGGATGGACCTGGAGATCATCATGCTTAGTGAAATAAGCCAGACAGAAAAAACAAGGAACTGTATGACTTCACTCATATGCGGAATATAAAACTGAAAGCAAAGAAAAAAGAAATGAACAAACAAATAACCCATGGACACAATCAATAGTTTAATGTTTATTTGGGGACAAGTGGGTTAGGGAGGGGAGAAAGGGGAGGGGGTGGGAGAGGAGGGGGGGAAGCTAAATATAAGGTGATGGAAAGAGAACTCACACTGGGTGGTGAAATTATTATACAAGTTGACAATGCACTGTAGAATTATATGCCTGAAACCTATGTAATCCTTGCTAACAGATGTCACCCCAATAAGTCTAACAATAAAAATGAATTAAAAACAAAGAAATTAAGTTTTAGTCCCATATGAAATGGGATAATCAATATACAAGATTGCTCTTAGCTATTTCTCCAGCAACATGGACTAATTACTTAAATGTTTAATTGATACTGTTTATAATTGGGAATCCACCTCATTATAAATCTGAGCACTAAGGTAGGACTAAGAAATGAAGCAGGTCAGGTTTAGGGATGGGAGCAGGGAATGACAAAGAGGCAAGCAGGAACCCCAAACTCTATCCCTGTACGTACAGCATCACAGTATATGTGTTACCTAGTGAATCAGTGTCAACTCACCTAGCTCCTGGTATATAGGATGTGTTGACAGAGGGACAGGAAGGAAAAAGTAAGCTTCCTCTCTTCAGATAAAGGGCCACTAGACCAGGGACATGAGGATCTTCCACCTGGAGGCTGCCATGGCTTCCAGAAACCCACTCCTAATCACAGCCCAGCCCCTCTTGCACTACAGGAGAGCAAGTCCACAGCCCCCACTACATGAGCTGAAGACCATCCATGCAGCTCCTACCTCTGTCCACAGAACTCCCATCCCTTCACATTTAACACATGAGGAAGCAATCAGGTGACTATTTTCAAATATTTGTGGAAGTCCTGCACACGTTTAGCAGGTATGTCAGGCCAAGGGTGGGGGCACCAACTCCTTCCACAGGGATTCCCGAAAGTCACCTCTTAGCAAAGCTTTTGAATAAGGGGACAGCTCATTTGTTCCTTTCTTTTATCCACCCATTCATTTCTCACTTTGTTCTTTAATTCAAAAAAATATTTATTGAATCCTAGCTACTACCAGGCAGTAGCTACTGTAGGCACAGAGGACTCAATAATAGATGTGATGAATGCCCCGCCCCCATAAGGTTTATGATCTAATCAGAGAGATAAGCAATTAAACCAGCAATGACAACAGGAGGGAATGCGGTATCATGGCAGTGCTAAGGAGCCAGTCCGGGGAGCCAAAGAGATGCTAAGCAGGAGCCTGCAGGCTAACCCAGAAGAGAAGTGACCCAGGCTGCAGGGTAGGAAGAGACACAGGGAGGAAACAGTCAGGCAGGGAGGGTTGTGTGCTGGGAGGGCAGCGATAGCCACCGCCCGAGAGACCAGGCTGGGTTCGCCTCAACTCCTACGTAGGATTAGCAAATGAGAAAGCAGCAGAGAAGGAAGGTGGACCCCCATACTTCTGCCATAGCCAGGTGCTGGGGGTTTTCCCAGTAAACTGCCCTTTGGAGGTTCAATACACACATGTATAAGTATGTTTGTTCTAGATGATATCAACACAGACGCAGATGTAATAGTAACCTTTAGGTTTGAAGGGAAAACTCTTGACTTCATTACTATCCCCTTATGAATTGGGCTGAAGTCCAATATTTGAACTCTATTAAATAAATAATCAGGGCTAGAAAAAGCAGCATTGATAACTCTGCCTCACAACTGAGAGGATGCCCTTCTCTACAGAATCACTTTAAGGCAGAGTGCCAAATCTCATTATTTGTGAGCACTGAGTCAATTCCTGGGCAAAGATGAGCAGTGAATGCAGGAAATCATGCTGCAAATTAAATCGCTGCTGTACGGTAGCCACCGATGGAAGCCCTCAGCAATCCATGGGGATAGTCCACAAGTGGGAGAAGGTCCAATCAAGGAGGGAGCATGTGATTATACCTTTATTACCTTCACCATCCTGCGACTGCAAAATCCCATTCCCTTGTGTCTTTCCTTCCATCTTACTAAAAGAACTTCATTAATGGGTATCAGCAGCATACTTGCATTTTCTTCCTATCAAATCTGTTATGAGGGGAAGAGGGTTCCTGTTGTTAATTGTGAGGGATCTCCCGCTCTTTGTTTTAAGGAAAGTTTAAACAAAATGATCACCCACTCTGAGGCTTTAAACAAAGTTCAAACAGAACAAAGTTCTCCTGCCAAGGTTGAAGGCAAATTTCCTCTGTCCAGATGGCTTCCTCGGGCAGGCCAGCATCAGAACCAAGACACTCAGCCCGGCAGCCTTTTAGTGCTGCTCCTTGATTGTTGCTAACGATCCCCAGCTGTCCAGCCACATCTGCCTGCAACTGAGAGGAGAGGCAGATCTGACAAAGCACTTCCCCCAGAGCAACACAGGTGGGGTCCCAAGTGGTGGGACCATGCACTGAGAACAGGATTAGAAATTAGTTTCCACAAGAACCTTCAGGAAAAACTTGAGAGTCATTGTTGTTGCCAGGTAAATAAACCAGATGATGGAAAATGTCACTAACTCTAGTAAACCCACCAAGAATGCAAGAGGGTGGTCATGATACTTGGCCGGTCACTTGCTGTATTAACGAGTCCACACGTCTATCTGGGCAGTAGCCTAGATTGGGGTGGTAGCCATGAGAATTCTGAGTGTATTCTAGCAACATGTGCTCACTCTCTCCACCCTCCTCCCCAGCTGTGCAATTGACTCAAGCCCATCACCCCTCCAGCACACTCGCTTTTGATCAGCACCAGATACCAGAGGGTCCTGTCCACGTCCTGTGTTGATTTAATGCTTCCCCTCTTGTCTTGTCTGTGTCCTGCAGACATCTAGCTCTGTTAGCTAGTGTGCCCCAAATTCTTAATGCACAAGCCTACCCAGAGATCCACTCAAGTCAAGCAATGAAAAGTACTTTTTGATGATATCACCCTATAGGGTGCTCTACAGTTTTATTAGTCAAATTCACTTTGTCCATGTTTTCTAAGTTCCCTTTCTCTGCCCTGTCCCCTTCCTTCCCCAGATCCTGTTTCTTGAGGGAGGCAAGCCTATTATTTTTAGCCTAAAATCCAAACATAAGAGACTGACTCAGTAGGATTTTTGTTGATTTGCTTGTTTCTTTGTTTTGGTCCATGTTAGGCTATTATGAAGTTTCATTTTTTTAATTCAAAATTTTGGACAAGAAGTTTGCACTTCATGTTTCAGCTGGTAAACTCATGGCATGAAGCTAACAAGAGGCACAGAATGGGCTAGTGGCAAGGGGATGGCAGAGGATGGCAGGCTTTGCATTCAGACCTGGATTGAGATTCTATTCCTCTGATTATTCACCCTCTGACACTAACCATATTTGGTGGCATACCTGAGCCTTTGTCTTATCACCTGTGAAACTAGAGGATATGGTTTTCAGGGTCATTGTGGGGATTAGAGACAATATATATAAAGTTCCTAGCCCGATGTCACTATGGAAACTCTCATGAGATGTCAAAAGCTCTTTACATTTAGATTAAATGTGAGGTGATTTCTTCCCAGTAAGCAGACATTTCATCCACAAGGAAATGATGTGGAAAAGAGGAGAAAGCAAACTAGCAGTAGAGGCAGAATGGTTGAGACCAGGATCTGCTCACACACAGTGGCCCTCAGGGAGGAGACTCCATAGCCTCTTTAACCACCAGTGAGTTTTCTATGACTTAGGACGGGACACCAGACTTCAACTCCAACCTACTTCTGATTGCAATTTAAACTGTCAAGCACACTGGCAATGGTAGAATAACACCTTCCAAACTTGCTCAAAGATTTGCCTACTGTCTCGTACAGTTGATGCCTAGAGCATACCTGGCAATACCTTTGAATCCTAAGGTGAGGCTCCCTGATACATACCTCCAACTTCATATTGCTGTTTGCTCCTTGCTTCTTACAAAAACTCACTGCCAATGATGTCACACTTGACTGTCATCCAACTTGCTGCTATAATCCCCTTATTCTGTCTGTCCTATACATGTATCCTAGAGTGACAGCAATGAGAAGCAGGACCTCAATGCTCTCCAGGGCCTTCAAGCATTACAGACAGCAAAAAGGGCATTTTGACAAAAGTGAGAGCAATGTGGAAGCAGGAAGCTTTACTTTCTCACATTGTCCCGGGAAACACAAACTAAGCTCATTCTGGCCTCCTAATCAATGATATATTAGTATTATCTCTTACAACATCAGAGGCAAGTGTAAAGAAGTATATTTTCCTTCTAGAAAGGTTGCTGGACAATCATTTCCAGAGTACAAAGAAAGAGCCGACAAAATTTAAAAGCATCTATTCTTCTGTGACTTGGCCAGCAGGAGCTCTGCCCATCTCAACCAAAACAAACACAATATCAAAGAGAGAGGTGGTATGAAGAGTGTTTCCATTTTCTTTTCTTTCTTCTTTCCAGGGTGGCCAGGTACCTGGGGTGACATCCCTGCCTGGCCACCCTCTTTGCAGGTCCTGGTGCCATCAGTGATTTCAAGCCACTGCCTCAGAGCACATGGTCTTGCAAATACGCCAGCCCTTGGCTGAGTTATTTCCTGAGACTTGGTGTGGCCTGCTGTCTCCAGCATGAACTCTGCTGTCCCTGTATATACCAAGGTCAGCATGACCACGTGGGAAGTCTACATGGTGATGTCCTATCCAATGATATAGGGACTAGGAGGTCATAACAATGGACTTAAAATAACAACAGTATTCATCTTCTCTTCTGCTGGTTATGATGGGGAGAGGGTCTTCTTTGGTCAAATGTTGCAGATAAGATTAATTAGGCATGGCAAAGGTTGGAGAAGAAAGGCTCTCAACTGCAGAATTTAGGCTGTGGCTACCCCATTGTATTTACAAAGGGTATTACTTTTTTCATTTCACTTATTTTCTAAAATCTTTAAAGGCAATTATAAGAACAGATTGATTACAGATAAATTTAGTGTCATCAACTTTAACAAAAAAAATTGATCATGCAATAGAGGCAAATAATAAATATCATCAAACTTTTTCATGACATTACATTTTATATTTTATACATTTATTTTTCTGTCTTTTTTTTTTTTTTTTTTTTTTTTTTTTTTTTTTTTTTTTTTTTTTTTTTTTTTTTTTTTTTTTTTTTTTTTTTTTTTTTTTTTTTTTTTTTTTTTTTTTTTTTTTTTTTTTTTTTTTTTTTTTTTTTTTTGGTATGTGGGTAGCTCCCTGGCTGGGAATCGAACCCAGGCCGCAGCACTGACAGCGCCAGCACCGAAGCCTTAAGCCACTACACCACCAGGGAACTCCTTGACATTACATTTTAAAGCCATTTATCTTCTACTTGTTGAGCTATTGAATAAGCAAACCATTTTGTAATCAACTCTTGTAGCAATTTTTTTTTAAAGATTGTGTTAACGTGCTCACAAGCAAGGAACTGATACGCTTCTCAGGCAAGTCTGAAAGTCCTATTTGCATGCAGAGTAACAAATGTGGGAGTGGCAAGAGCAGGTACTAAGGCTGGCTTCTGGAAGCAAAAGACTATGCAGACTGACCCGACGACACAGATGCACCTGGGCCAGTTGTGAGGCCAGAATAGGAGTTACAGACTCAAACCAAAAAAAAAAAAGAAAAGGAAAGAAACTTTTCCCATCAAAAGTAGAACTGAGAGTTCTGACACAGCAAGTTTCCTTCCTCCTTTACCCAAGTGCTCCCTTGGTCATTTGAATCGTGTGAACAGATACATTGGTCTTTGGGCCTTTACGTGATTCTCTTCCTATCAAAGAAGCTGCAGTTGATAATCTAAAGGTAATAACTGTCAGCAGCGCTTCCTGAAATAAGTTAATGTGTACCACTTGAACTGTCTGCCTCTGCTGGCAACTGTCAGGATATAGTTAGAAGAAGAAAAGAGAGAAGAGACAAGAGAAGAGAGAGGGAAGGTGAGGTAGAGATGGGCTGCTCCAAATCAGAGTTAGGCCACAGCCAATTCTCATCCAAAAAGCAGAAAACCCTCCTTTAAAATAAAATCTGCAGGTACACCTAATCTCCCTACCTCTCTTTCATTTCTTTCCCCTCTCTTCCTCTTCTTTCCCTTGCTGCCTTTTCTCTTCCCTCTCCTTCCTTTGGTATCACACAACAGACTTGAAATGAGTTAAAAGCAATCCAAAAACAAAATTTACAAATAGAAATCATGTTAGCAATTCAGAGGCAGGAATAATGTGTATTAGAATAGCAAGCTGAGCCATAGGGAAATCAAGAAAGAGCATATGCAGGAGGAGGATTTCACAATTATGCAAATTGAGCTCCAGATTTTTCTATGAAATCCTTGGAAGACATAGTGAAAAAAGAAACCCAATTACATGTTGTTTTTTTATTGTTCATGTCAGGACTAAGAAAGTGGGAAACTACTTCTAATGCTCAAACCATGCAGGACTGGCTCTATTCTTCTTCAGTGAAACTGTGGTTTCTTATCTGCCAAATAAGATGTATATCTGTTCTATACTTTATAGTAATAGATGTAGTTAGAAGTAGTGAGGCATTTTATACAGAGAACTTGTCTTATGAAATAAGTAACAGAAATTTGTCATGGTGGTTGAGGATGAAAAATCATGACCTGGATATTTAATGTGTTCAATCAAACATGTAACCTACTTATAAAGTAAAAGATCGGGTTCTGCCTCATTGAAATCTGGCCTTGTGTGATTGCTACTGGGGTTTTCTGTTTGTTTGTGTTTTTGGTTTGGTTGGGTTTGGTTTGGTTTTATTATAACTATTTGATAAAGTAAAATTGCAAGTCCATGTCATAACTCTGCTGAAGATTTAATAGAGGCAAATGATTCTATAGTGATTATGGGGCATATTTACAGAAATTATCTATTCCAGATTCCCATCTTAAAATCTTTCTAAAATTTAAAACAACATTTTCTGGTAGTGGCAGTTTAAAAAGCAATAAACAAACAAAACTCTTTTGTGGCCCATTTTCACACCAACCCTGTCCAGAAAAGCAAAATGCGATGGTGAATTGCCAAATATTGATCCTTGATATTTATTTGCCTTGAAAACAGTTGGCACCTCATTCATTCTGCAGTCATCCGATCTTATATAACTAAGATAGACATCACAGTGATGATACTATAAATTATAATAATAATTTATTATTTCACATTATTGAGTATACTGCACATATCACAGAGCCTTAAACATGGACACTTAGTTACCAAAACAATAAAACCTGATACAGAAATAAAAAGTAAAACTGGTAGAAAGAAGAAAAATTATTGAAAAGAACTGAATACAATATGATAATTTACTAAGAAAATCAGTTAGAAAGGTAATAGCAGTAAGATAGTTTAGAAAACTGGCTGGCTACAAGAGAACTATCCAAGAACTTCTAAGATTCCTATACAGTTTAGGCAACTGCTACTGAAAAAATATAATGGGGAAAACTTTTTCATTCAAAATTGCTGAAAATCATAATCAAATGCAGAGAAAACCCTGGCTGCATAGCTGTACTCATCAACAATAAACTGATTCACGTGAACATGAATTGGCAACCATGAGTTATCAAGTATTTGCAGAAAATGAGTAACAGAAGGAGAAGTTGGTGATCTAGGTAGCCAAACTCAGACATTATCCCAGCACACAGAACAAAACTAAAAAGAGCAAGAAATATGAGAGAAATGAGTATCTCTGGGAGCCCCTTTCCGGTGTAATACATAATCAAAAGAAATAACAAAATAACTTCCACCAGGCTGAGGAAGATCTTAAGTTCTAAGAATGAAAGGGACCTTCAAGTGAGGGATGAGATGAATGTAAAAATGATCCACACTTAGACACAACATTATGAAGTTTCAAAATTCTTTCGATAAAGAGAAAATTCTAGTGAGTTCCAAAGAAGATAAATAGATTACATGCCAGAAATGAGAATCAGACTGGCATCACACTTCTCGTCACCAAACTAAATGCTAGAAGAAGAAACAATGTCTTCAATTTTTTAAGAGAAGTTTATTTGAATCTAAAATGTCTGTGCCCTGCCAAATTACCAATATAGGCATTTTTAAACATGCAAGAACTAGGAAATCTTACCATCCAAGAATCCAATATAAAGGAAATACGACAGCAATACAAAACAAACAAACAAACAAAACCCCAACAATTTTAAGAAAATGATAATAAAAAAATAATAAAAACAATGACATCTAAATATGATGCAGGAGTAAAAGAAGCTAAGTATAAATAAAAGAAGATCCACTGGATTTTGACACTTAAGACCCGAGTCTTACCTGAGCAACAATATTTTTAGACATAGGATTACCTTCCCTTTGAAATGGGCCCAGTCACAGGACATGGTTCTTGCTGTGTGGGGAGGCTTACATTTTTAGAAATAGCAGAGGAGCTTAATTTTATTAAAGGAAAAATGTAAATGACAAACTTTGACAATTCAAAATGATAAAAATCTGAAGTTGAAGCAAGAAAGGGAAGTGAGAGATCACAAAAGCTTTTGGAAAATGAATAGAGAAGCATCGATAAATTAAAATGGAATGAAAGGAACCTCAGTCTAGAATTCATGGGGAGAAGTTGCTACCGAGGTGGGAGCAGGACGTCCTGCGTGTGAACAAGCATGAGAGAGAACAAGAATGAGGGAAATGGGGACATCATGAAGACCCATTGAAGGTCTTAATCTGGAAGAGGTGCCCACCCACATCTAGGGTGCTCCTGTACCCTTGACAGACAGAAAGGCCCTTCACCCCCAAACTGTAGAGTTCTTGGCTAAAGAAATTAAGTGAACTCTGAGAACTTAGGAAGCTAACATGAAGTCCCCTTCATTTTAATATATGGGGGACATCTAAGGGAAAAGGCAGCTCCCCACCCTTTCTACCTAAAGTAAGCAAGCCTCTCCAGCCATCGAACTGCCACACAGCCTCTCTAACCCTCAAACTTAAATGTGAACGGGTAGAATAGGTGGACACTGCAAGTGCAACTGCAGGATAAAAGAAAAACATGAAAATAACCCTTGAAAACACTGATCCCAAGGGAACCAGAAAATTCAGATTATGACTTTAAATGAATTTTCAGTAAGTATTCTCAGATGTTTAAGTTTTTACTAAAGTATAAAATACATACAGAAAAATAAACAGATTAGTGTACAGCTTGATGTAATTTCACAGAGTCAGTACATCCATTAACTACCACTGAGATCACCCAGATTTTTTAAAAATGTATATTGCCAGAACCTCAGAAGTCCCCTTCATGGTTCCTTCTAGTCACTACTCCCTCTCTTCTCCATAAAGGAACATGGCTCCTAACACCATAGTTTTGTTTTGTCTGAATTTTGCATAAATGAAAGCATGCAAAATATAGTTTCTGGCATCTTTCACTCCACATTATGTTCAGGAGATTCATCCATAAATCCATTAAGAAGACACACATGGTTCTGCCTTCACAGACAGATGACCCTGCCTCCATGAACCTTACACCTGAGTGTGGGGAGACACTTAACCACAAGCAATTAAGCAAAACAACCACACAAAACCATCAGATACACAATAACAGGTTTTGTGATAGAGAGAAACAAGCTGGCTCCTTTAGACTGATTGAGCAGCAAAGCCTCTCTGAGGCTTTTCATTTAACCTGAAAAGTCCATCCCCTCTCTCTTTCTCTACACACCGCACCCCCCCCAACACACACACCAATAAGAAAAACACAGTCAAAACAATAAAAATTGGGCAAGAGAATGGAAGAGTCATTGCACGAGAAGATAGCCAATAAATATATCTAACATCTTAAATACCCAATAAATAAAATAAAATTCATAATTTGAGCCAACAGAAAGGATAAAAAACACACACAACTGATTTTACCAAGAGTTGGGAAAGATATGAAAAAACAAAAAAACTAAAACTCTCATGTGCTACTGACAGGAATATAAATTGGTACAACCGTTATGGAATACTGTTTGCTATTATCTTGTAAAGTTGCATTGAAATATATCCTGTGACCCAAAACTTTCATTCCTATTTATAAGAAATTTGTCATATGTGCACCAAAATACGTGTTAAAAAATGTAGCACTGTTTATAACAGACAAAAATTGGAAACAACCAATTGACCACCAACAGAGAATAAATAAACTAGCATGTTCACACAATGAAATACTACACTGCAGTAAGTATGAAGGAGCTACTGCTACACAGAGCTCAAGGGAATAGCCTACTTTTTGTTATTCATGGACCTAGGCATTCAGCCTCCTGCCCTTTACTGAATTGGGACCCTCTGCCTCCTGCTGTGTGTATCCTGGCTCTGGGTCGGGGGAGCCACATAGATACCCCTTTCTTCCCTTGCGCGCTTGTTAGCAGCTGGTAAGATCTTGACACTCTTATTGCTCATTTTTCTGCCTGGTGGCACTGACATTAATAGTTGAGGATGAGGGGAAGACAGTCCAAGTCAGGACTGCCTGTGTCCTTCACCATTGTGAATGCATTCTTCATCACTGTGTGCCCACCTAGGTACCCCAACATAATGCCAGACATAGAGAGGGAGCTCAATACATATTTGTTTGATGAAAGAATGACTTTAATCATTGTTGTCCCTGTGAGATCCCATTTGGGAGTTATTGAAATCTAACTGCTTAAAGAAATGCATTGTCTATATAAGGAGTTCAACTGAGTAGTCTTTCAGGTAGTCTTAAATGGCATTTACCATGTTGCTTTGCTAATTTTGCACACACACACACACACACATACATACACACACACTCCCTAAAATTTTTTCACTCTTGTCTTTTCAAGTTTAAACATAGGATAGGCAGCTTGCTTTTCGTAGACAAGGATGAATTAAATTTAATTTGGCTTGGTTTGCAGATACAGATGGGCCTTCCCACAACTCTGTTTAGGAGGGGTGCTTAGGCCCTTAAATACAGAAAGTTTAATCAAGGATTTGAAGAAATCCTTACTCCCACAAGACTTTCTGATCTCCTAAGTTTTATCCTTTCCTTTTTGTATGTGTAACACAGACTAAGGGTTAGACATATTGAGGATCAGAATAAATTCAAAGAAAGCAATCAACCTGAAAATGAAGATGAGCTAATTAATAAATAAATGACACAGTTTGCTGTCTCCTTACTTAGATGGTAATTTGCTCATAAATGAAGTTCTAACAGGATAAATTTGTTTTATCAGAGTACTAGATCAAGCCTGAATAATTCAGTTCCTATATGGAATAGATCATTCAAGTTGGTGCCTGGTATAAACTAAAATCAGAAACACTGATTTCCCCTTGTCCCTGCTAAAATTAATTTGCCATGAAATTGGCTATTGGAAAGTCCTGAAATACTAAGGTGAATGTAAAACTTTATGCCTGCCTTCAAGTTACACAGCATCCCGAGTGGGAAAGACAAATGGATAGATTAATTCAGTTCAGAATGCAAAGGACTACAGAAGGCCCAAATGAAGCCTTCATGGGAGCCGGAGCTTATCCAAGGAGGTGATGTCTAAACTGAGTACCTGAAGGAGAAATAAGAGTCTGGAAGAAAGACTCCTCCCAGGCAGAGGGCAAGCACATGCCGAGGACCTGCTGTGGGAAAGGACATCTGCATTAGGGGAACTGAAAGCAATTCAAGATTGGCTAGAACACTGAGTGTACATGAGTATGACAAGGCTTAATGCTGAGAAGTAAACAGAGTCCAGACCATGAAAACTTTGGAAGCCAAGCTATGCAGTTTGAAATTTATCCTGTGGACCAGGGGGAATGAGTCACTGAAGAATTTACATCCAGGGAGTCACTGATCAGATTTGTGATTAGAAAATTCACTTTCGAGGGGTGAGGCTCTGTAGGGGTGGGTAGTGCTTAGAAGGAGACTATGGTGATGGTGATGGTATCATAAGTCAAATTAGAAGCAGTAGAAATAAAGAAAATTGAAGAAGAAAACCAAAAGGAAAGGGAACTAAGAAGACATTAAAGATGGCTCCCAGGCTTCCAGATGACCATTTGAGAAGAGAACACTGCACTACTCAACATATGATCAAGGATGCTTCCAAGTCAGGAAAGACACATTCATTTGTTTTTGAAGATTCCGAATTCCATTAATTACGATTATTTTGCTACAAATATGATCAGAGCTTGACCATAGTTAAGAGAAAGCTCTACACTCCAGTTTCTTGTAGCAGGGGTATTTATGGACTTCTACCTCATCTCATCTAAGGACTAAGGAGAGGACTAAGAAAAGGAAATCTTTGATGTTGGTCAATCTGAAGAATAGAGTGCACTGGCAAGGAAGCAAAAGGAAAATTGAATAAAAGAACAGAATGATCAGTGTTAGTGGGATGTCACCACATGAGGCACCGAAGATGGTAATGATTCCCAACTGGGTGTGAGCTCAGGGTGTGAACCAGTAAGATGTGATAGGATGGATTGATTTGTTGAGAACGTTATTGGGCAGAGATGAGGAGTGGACAATGTGAGAACCTAGACCCTGTACTTTAGTAAGTTGGCTCTGAAACATCTCAGGTATAACCAAATCTAATTCCCGTTACCTGTTAATTAATTGAGCAAAAAATCTTGGAGGTTCTCGTCAACCAGCTTGCAGAACTCACCTGTCTTCTGTGGAATGCTTCCTATCCCAAGTGGTTGTTTTGCAGACTGCACTATAACTAGGACTAGGAATGTTAAGCTAATTCTGAACCAGCCCGAGAGGTTTATGGAGGAGGTATTCTCATGAAAAGCACCAGTAAACAAATACCAGTGTTTATAGGCTTCTGTCTGATAAAACAGGCTAGAGTCTAGACCAAGGAAGCCAGAAGCCTTCTTTTAACTGGAAGTGGTGTCCTGAGGTCAGGAAAAGTTCTCCAGTTGGGTTTTCAAAATCCCCATAGGTTTGAAGAAGCACTCTTAGGGGTCCTCAAGTGCTCTATAAGAATTTTTTTTATTTTGAGTTTCCACTTCAATAATGATTTTAAAAATTTATATAAACATATTTTGGGTTAACTTCATGACCTCCTTAAAATCCATCACTGCCTTGGAATGTCAGTGCTGACTTTGTGCTAGTTTACAGTTAAGTGGGTGGCAAGTCATACTTTGTTATCATGAGCTAATGGAGAGGAAGGGGGACAGCAAAAGTATGCAAAGGAGGGATTCTTCAGGTGGAGTACTACTAAGGACGATAGTGATGCTAGAGGAAGTGGCTATATACATATTTCAAAGGTATAGGAAGTGGCTATATACATATTGCAAATGCTAAGGTAATTCTAACGTAATACAGGAGTCTCTCCATTAACTGGAACTGAAGCAACTAGCACTCTGAAACAACTGGCAAAAAATCAAAGAAGCAATACTACACTTATCCGGCACATGTGCCAGTTAACTGAGAGACTATTGTACTAGGAAAGCAGTCAGAAAGAAAGAGCTGCATCCTACTTTGATAAATGACAAGGCATATCTATCTATCTTGGGTCAGAAATGCCCCAGAGGAGAACTCAGAGGACATAGACAAGGCAAGCAGGAGACAAGGTCACGGACAAAACAAGGTGGCTGCTGAGCCGAAAAAGCAGCTAGAGTAAAGAAGGGGAGAAGACATCACCGTTCAGGATGCAACAGAAGAATGAGGTAGGAAGGAGGAGGGTGCTTGGGAGGCCTTAAACACGTGGCAAGAATTTTGTCCTGAAGTCCTTCAGGAAGGGAGGATTCAACCTGATTCTCTTTTCTCCTGAACATCTGCATTCTTAGTGGCTTTGTTGTGCTGTGCATTCCATAGTACCTAGACTTGAGTTGCTTTTATTAAAAATTTATTTATTTATCTATTTATTAGTTTCATGTGTAAGAGAACATAATGCTTAGACATTTACAGACCCTGTACAGTGATAACCCCAACAAGGCTATTTCCCATTTGATGCCTTACAGAGCTGTTACAATACCACTGATGATGTTCGGTGTGCTGTACTCTACATCCCATGACTATATATATATATAAAGTCATAGCTGACATTCAACATTAATTTGTATTATTTTCAGGTGTACAATACAGTGAATAGGCATCTATATAATTTATGAAGTGTTCCCCGCCATGTGACTTTTCTTACAATAAATCCTTAAGGCCAAGGTAAACTCTTTTTTTTCCATTACAAGACGTCTGTGATTGTCAGTTTCTGCTGTGTGACAAGGAAACGCATACCCCTTAATGGCACTCTGAGGCCTACACTCACCAAACATTTCTTGAACGTCTATGCAGTACTAGCCCCTAGGATACACAGGAAACAAGAGTGGCCCATCCCCTGCTTCTGGGCAGCTCTTGACTGTCAAGTAACTCACTAATGAACATTCAACACTGCTCAGCTGGGCTTAAGGTATACCAGCTCCTCCCCATCCTAACACTGCACTTGTTTTTAAAATAAAAACCATAAAATAAGTGCCAATCTAAGTATACTCATAAACTGGTTCTCTAGTACTTCCCCAATCAAAGGGTGGCCCATGTTGCAGCAGCCCCAGAGCCTGGGAGCACCTTAGATATGCAGAATTCAGGTCCCACCTCAGACCTGCCAAATCAGAGTCTGCATTCTGACGCCCACGTGACCTACATGCACATTAACGTTGTGCAGAGCTCTTAAATTTTTAGAAAGAGAAATGACTGCCTTAAATCCATGAAGCTAAATCTGCAATACTTTATATGCATTGGTATTTAGAAACAATAATTTAAATTTGATCATAGTTTCTCTGGCTGAGCACTATTTTAATGGGTCTTCAGCTGGCTAAGAAAAGTGTGTCTGGTTAATAGTCTAAAAATAAATTCTCAAGTTCCCTTTATAACTTCTGCATTTCTCATATAAGTTTTTAACTTTTACTTCCAAGTGGCCTATTGAAGGGAAAAAGTCTTGATTGCTATGACTTTGTTTTTTTGAAAACTTTATGAAACATTTAATCCTGAAACTCACATATTTAGAATATTTACTAAAATTCTTTTGAAAAGTAAAAATCACAAATCTGTTTATTTACCAATACAAATCTCACAAGTGAAATCTTTAAAAATTAAGAATGCAACTATCACAAAAGTTTTCTATTGATTATATTAAAGATACCTATTCCCTATTATTAACTACAATCAAGCAAATTAATGAGAACTTTATATAGATATATGTTTGCGAGTGTGTGTGTGTATGTGTGTGTGTGTGTATGAAGAGTGTGGGAGAGAGTTATGGAGAGGGAGAGAGGGATAGAGAGAGAGAGAGACAGAGAGATAAAGGAATTTTGTTTGCCAAAAACATTAAATAAAACTTTCAGGACTCTCCTTGTTGCACATTCAAACAACAAGGAAAGCAGGAATTGTTTGGAAAACACTTGATTAATTCTGATCCTTCACTACTTCCCTACCTCACTCTTCTGTCTCAAGGCTTTCTGCCGACTTGGCCAATCAGCTGAAAGGCCTTCTCTTCTCATTAGCTGTCTAAATCTCTGATGATCCAAGGCCTTTTTTTAACTTTGTTCTTTCTTGGTCTTCTATTACTAACACTCTCATACAACATCACACTACTAACCACCACTTTGATACATTCAGCCTTATGTTTTTTGCTGCTAAAATTTTAAGCTCTTAAAGGCAGAATTTAAATCATAGATACAAGAAAAGGCTAAGTACACAATAGGTATCCAATAAATACTCATTAGTTGATTGACCAGTTATACAAAACTCTACTTACATTGAATGAAGAAGGATAACAAAAGTCTTCATGTTACTTAATTTAAATGAAGCTGAAAATGATTACAATGAATAAGATTTGCAATGGACACCTGGCCTAAGGTTTAGAAATTTGGGGGTTTCACAGTATTTGGTTACTCTTTTTTTTGTTCAGTTTCCCCTGCAAATTAGCCAAAGAACTAAAACAACTTAGGAAAGGTTCTTTTCAAAGTGTTTCTGTGCCCACAAACCTTATCAATATTAGTAACACCCTTATGAGAACAATCAAATGGGAACTATAAATAAAAGAAGCACAGTCTAGTAAGAATGCACAGGCACACACATGCTGACCTCTAAGAAGACGTAGCTCAACTTGAAACTTTGTGTACACATGACTCTCTGGTTGAACCCCAAAAGTCCAAAATTAATTTAAAAATTTCACATCCCCTGTTGACCTTTTGATATTTTATAAATCTTGTGCTAAATCTTCAAAGTCCACTAAAAGTCTCATCTCTCCCATCGAGCTTTCTTGTAGACCTACAGAACACCACAATACCCTTCTCTTTTACAAACTGCAAATCAAGTAAGATTTTTAACTACCTTGGGGAGTTTTAGTTCTCATGAATGCTTTGTGCTTATGTTTCATCTCCCCAACCAGATGACAAAACTTTTTGATATATCTATACAGAGCTAGGCATATAAGCCGACAATCGCAAGTTGCTGATATATAGAATAATCCTAGATACAGTAACTAACAAAAGATGATTTTTTGCTCAACTATAGTAAGATAGGAGGTTTAGAAGTGAATTAGAGTCCTGATCAACAAAAGTAGATGAGCAAATGTTGGATAAAAAGAACGAATCATTTTTATCTCAGAAATGTTCGGGGCCATAGATTTTTCTGAAACTAGTCAATCACCAATTTAAGATGGATATGACTCTATGTTAAACATGCCACCTCCTATGTTGAAGCATCAGTTTTAAGAAGGCACATTATCCCCACTTGCAGAGCAGACCCAGAAAGTCTAATAATTCATCTCACTTACACTTTTCCAAATCAAAAGCCAAATCTTTTAATGCCGGCTAGTCCTCATAAACCCTAAAAGAGCCGTAAACCTATCAAACGTGATGGAAGAATTTTTAAAGTTCCTGGAATAAATGTTATTCTCAGTATATATTTTTTCCTTGTTTTGTGGAAAAACAGTACAGAGCTCAATTTTATTAGAAAATTGTAAAGTTCCAAATTTCATCACAGTCAACTCATCCTAGGACCCAGACAAAATCCCATGTACCTCACCCCACCACCTCCATTCCCCAGTTCCCAATGAAAGAAAAAAAAGAACTTCACCCAAGTTCTACTGACGTCAATGGGGTGTTTGCGTGCAGTCAGTCTGGTGGATGGACTAAAGACTGCGGTGTTGTAACTTTTCTTAACTCTCAGTTTATTCAAAGAAACCTCCCTTTTAAAGGGAAGTGTCAGAAAATCCAGAACTCTATTTTCTTGAAGGAAAAAGCAGCATGTAAATCTTAAAATAACCGAATGTGCTTCAAAGTGTGTTCTTAAAGTTTACATTCACATCTGGGCATTGTCCTAAGCCTCTCCATCATAAGAAATGGTAACCACACCTCCTTAGGGGGAAAAGGGTAAAGAAAAAAGATGCATAAATAAAAATAGAATACAAGGATCCACAATTCCTTATTTTGGGGACTTAAGTTTTTTCCTTTGTTTTTTCAATATTTCACTATGCCAAACACCACCTATGAATCTAAGTTCTCACAGAGTTTTCTGACTAATCAGAAAATAAGTGCTTGACATTCGGATATCTCAAAGAGCACTTGGTCAAAACAATAAACTAATATTTATTAAGAAATAAAAATGTCACATGTTGAACTTTGTGCTACATGTTGGGAGGTGGTGGTATTTAAAAAACTAAATTGGAGGCAGATTCTTGATCTCAAACCTTGACAGTCTAGACTGACAGCTTTATACAGTACTCTTTTTGTTAATTCAACAAGCATTTGCTACAGGTCTGATAGGCAGTATGAAACAACTGAACCAAGCTTAACAAGCATGGGTCAATAAGGGCAATCGAGGTCATGTGTGCTGGATGGATGCAGCTACTCCAAGAAGCATGAGCAGAGGCTAGTGGGTATCTGGGGGGCAGGAGTGAGTTGCCCCCAAGGAAACATTTTATTTGGCCAATCTCTAAGACTGCTTTTATCCTGTGCTATACCCTCTCAGAGACAACAGACTGGGAAAACATCTCTGTGACTTGGAACGGTTCTTGTTTACAAAGCTGTGTCAACTATAAGTTCAGAATAAGGGTGTATTTCTTTTTCAATTTCTATATGAAAAGGAATCCTTTCATTCCAAGAAAGACAGTGTTACCCAAATGAATCACAAATTGTTCCTTTGACACACTGCAGATTTGTGGTGGTTAAAAAACAACTTTCAAATAGAAAATGCTGTCTATTTCTCAAATAGCTTATTTCTCTGAGTCTTTTATTCAGTGCCAGGCACAGATCAGCTGACTATTTCAATTCATTTCAGTTCCACAAACCACATGTAAAGATCTGTTCTCAGGGCTCAAGTGATTCAAGAAATGAAGACAGGCTCTGCCACCATCTCTCCAGGGAACTCACTTCTATAATACATACAACCACGCTCTTGTCCCCAGGCAGCACCGGCACAAACACAGCCACTCTGGGTATCTTACCCTTCTAGAGCTTGCTTTTTTTTTTTTTTTTCCATGCACTAAAATGCATTAGAGAAGGATGTTGTTAAGATTATATGTGTGTGAGGACAGGGGGTGTGGGGAAAATCTCTATCCTCACCTCAGCTTTGCTGTGAACCTAAAACTGCTCTAAAAGAATTAAATCTAGTTTTAAAATGCCATTAGCGAAGTGTTTTATTCAGCATTTGAATTGTATCACTTTTGCCTTAAGGGATTAAGCTGCCTGTACTGGTATATTTTCTCTGGACTCTGAGAGAACACTTTATCGAGACCTCTCAGAAGACCTTGCCCTTCCTGACGGCTGTTTCCAGGTAGGTGGTAGGTCTGCATGTTTACTGTCTAGCTCTTGCAGTAGAATGCAAGCTGCATGAGGGCAGGGCTTTGCTTTCTCCATCATCATAGCCCCAGAGCTTAGCACAGTGCCTGGTACTGAATGTGTGCACAATGAAGAGCCACAGCCTGGCAAAGTGAATGAGTGACTCAATGGAGAACAGACCACAGAGGCCACCTTCCAGACCCTATGCTCTGTGGGGGTGGGCACATATCTAATTTTCTCTGTAATCCACCAAACACACAAGAGGGATTCCGTACATGTATGTTATATCAACGAACCGATTCATAGCATCCTAGCATCAGTCTAATGGGGTGCACGTATCCCTTCTATAGAGTGATGTGAGGATGATCACTCAGCCCCTCCAGGATACTTCCAATGATGGGGGCTCAGTCCTTCCACTACAACTTCTACCCTTAGGTTAGCGTGACAAATGAGAAAGAATCATATCTTTACCCAAATATGGTGCTGGTTGAGCAAACTAAAAGGCATTATTCTTGCCTCCTTAAAAATGCCATTTTCTAGCAAAGTCTCATCACTGAGCCCACACCGGTGAGCCCTCAAGGAGTCCACTGAGATGAATTGATAACTAAGGCAGAGTTCTTCACACCGCTGCCATGCATCTCAGAATCGCCTACAAGTCTTGAAAAAAATCAAATGCCCAGACTGCACATCAGGTGTACTGAGTCAGAGTATCTGGGGGAGGGGCCAGGGTGGACATGTTTACCTAACCAAGGCTGAAAACCCCTAGAGAAGGTCATTTTTACCTTCAGGTTCAAGAAAGAAAGACGTTCATGGCAGGGATCCTTAAATCTTGAGTGGGAACCAAGGGAGGTCTGAAGACATTTCTCTGCCCTGCTCCACAGACGGTTGGAGCTCTCATGAGGACAGCAAACAGAGGCAGAGGTGAGGGAAGTTGGGACACGATGACACTGTGGGCAGTACGGCTGCAAGGGCCCTGGGAGAGACAGAGGGAAGGGAGCATGCTGATGCAGCCCAGACACCCTCGGGAAGGTCAGCAGCTGCAGCCACCAAACAGGGCTTGGGAACCAGAGCAACCAGAGGTCACAAGGGGACTGTGGTTGACAGACCCACTTGAGCACATGGCAGACACCCTGCTGGGGACTTCCAGACTGGGGAGGAGAGGAACTCTGCAGGGAGGTCATTCATTCATTCATTCATTTGAATCATGTTTCTTACCTCCCTGCCTTTTAGCTGGGCACTGTTGGAACTTCTGGGGTTATAGGAAAGAGGAGCAATGCACACAGAATCAAGTCTAGGAAATGTTGGTTCTTAATGCTCACGTGACTGTCGGAGGTTCTGACTAGGTTGGGTATACAATTTTAAAACCCAATGTCAAATGCGATACACACAAAGAGATTGGTGGGAGGTGGCCTATTTCTTTTCCCGTCCTTTTCCTGAAAGAAAAGGGAGATCAGTTTTTGGCCTTCCTATGTTTTTTATAAAAGTACACAGCACACACCGGCTGCTGTTCTGGGACAGCAGGCATCTCTTACACACTGGGCTGTCCTTATCTCATTTCCCACTTTGCTCCACAGCACCAAGGAGAGTTTCAAGTGGAGTGCAGCCTCCCTTTGTGCTGGCTGCAGCTGCCTCTACGGGGACGAGCTCGCTAAGAGCCTAGGGTAACGGTCTTGCCCGTAACTGCTCCTGAGGAGCTATGAAAGGATAAACAGGCCGCCACACGAACACGATGCTCTTTAATTATGAGGTCCCCCCCGTGGAAGGAAGGCCGGCAGACAGGCAGACACATTCCAATTATACTAATACACCTTGTAAACATCAAATATTTTTATTCTGAGATTAAAGAGAGCCCATATCTTCACAACACTCCGGAGACAACTGTGCATCTCAGGGCTGCTGCCAGGGCTGCTGGGGAAACAGGATTTCCTTTGGTTAAAATAGACTTTCACAAAAATAACAGCCTTGAGTCTGAAGGTGGTCAAATGTGACTTCCATTGTAGGCTGTCCAAAATTTTAATCATAATTCTCAAAAAACTTTCAGAAAGAACTGAGTGGATATTCTTAGAGGAAGTTGCCCTCGTTTTCTTCCAGTTTTTACCCTAACCATACATAGCATGTGGTCAGTGGTTCCCTTGGTTAAGGCTTGGTGGCAGTGGGCCTTGAGGCTTAAATCTGGCTACTGTGCAGGTCACCCACTTTGCTCAGTGTCAGTTCTTTCTGGGCTACACACTGACATTGAACTAACCCAGCCAGCCACATCCTCTCATCCAGGCAGCTGGGGACCAGAGGCCTAAATGTTCCAGGTGAATTATCCGGGTAACTAGTCACCAACTCCAAGCTAGTCTGAGGAGAGAGGGTGAGCGGTTGAGTAAGCACATGCACATGCCTTTCTAAGAGTAGGCCTCTAGCTGGGTCACCATTATATGAAAAAAAAGAGATAAAGTCTTTGAAGCTGCTGATTCTCCATGACAAATAAATGTTGGAACAAATAAACTATCAAATCAGTAAAACTCAACTTGATGGGATGAAATATCCTTAGTGCAGACAACTCCACATTACAACTTTAGCTGTTTTGCTAATGGTCTGCTGAGCAACTGCAGGCAAATTAGTCTTTACAGAGACCCCACAGATTTAATACGAAGTAGAGTTCCCTCCTTGAAAACTGTTCTGCGGTGGCATGAACAATCACTTCTAGTGTCTCCATCACATTAATTTGAATTTTGATCTATCATTTCCTCAAAGTGGGTGTTCGTGCTACCAACTGGAGAAATGATACCTTAGGGGTTCCTCTACAAAACACGGTGTCTCTGGCACCGTAAGAAGGTGATCGAGGGATCCAAAACAAGTGACCCTTCCATTCCAGGGGCTCTTAGGTAAAGTTCCAAGATACTTGGAGACCACCTGAATAGTTCAAAAGGCAGGAGGCGGACAAGGTGGTCCTGAGAGGAGACAAACCTGTCCCCATCCTCCTGCCCACCCTGGGCTTTGTGCAGATGGAGGAAAACATCAAGGGAAGCACCCAAGGAAAGGTACAGTCATAAAGGGCACAGCATGGCAAAAGTGAGAAACAAAATACAGGGTCCATTCCCTATGCTCCCCATATGTGAATCAGGAGAGCGTGACACTGGGGAGTACTTTAGACACTGTTGAAACCCAGCTAGAAGGCCACCGCATACATTGGTTTATTCATTCGATATATAAACACCCTGACTACTTAGCTACTATGCAGCAGGCACTGTGGTGAGTGTGGGGGATGAAAATGTGAGCTGGACAAAGGCCTTGACCTCAAGCTGTTTATGATTTGGTATAACAGACAGACAAGGAAACACGTACAAAGATAGAAATTAAAAGAGCTCATCACAACATGATGCAAAGAGAATACAAAGTGCAGAGAGGTATCATAAAAGGGAAAATGACTACCCTGACCTGGGTGGGAGCAGTGTGATCAGGGCAAGGATGGAGGTTGTGTGGGCTTTGGTGACATGAGCCAGATCATCAAGACTTAAAAGAAACTCTCCAAGGAAAAATGAGGAAATAAACTTCTAAGCTGATGGAAGCATCAGTGCAAAGGCACAGGCATGTGAAATAGTAGCACTCTCAGGCAACACCAGGCCCTTTGGGGGAGCAGATGGTGGTGGAGACAAAGGCAGGAAGTCAGGACATGGGGACGCTTGCACTCCAAGCCAAAGAGTTTTAGCTCCATCCCAATACTTGGGAGGCCACAGAAAGTTGGGAGCAACAGTCACTTCATCTAAAATGGGTTTTAGAAAGGTCACTCTGCAACACGGATGGACCTTGAGATCATCATGCTAAGTCAGTGGTTCTCAACCTCCCTAGTGCCGCGACCCTTTAATACAGTTCCTCATGGGGTGGTGACCCCATAAAATTATTTTCGTTGCTACTTCATAACTGTAATGTTGCTACTGTTATGAATCGTAATGTAAATATCTGATATGTGTTTTCCGATGCTCTTAGGTGACCCCTGTGAAAGGGTCATTCACACCCCAAAGGGGTCATGATTGACAGGTTGAGAACTGCTGTGCTAAGTGAAATAAGGCAGACAGAAAAAACCAAGAACTACATGATTCCACTCATATGTGGAACATCAAATTGAAAGCAACAAAGAAACAAAACTCATGGACACAGTCAATACTTTAGTGGTTACCTGAGGGTAAGGAGGGAGAGGGGAGGGGGAGAAGGGCAGGGACACAAATATATGGATGGAAAGAGAACTGACTCTGGGTGATGAACACATAATAAACACATAGATGATGTAATATAGAATTGTACACCTGGGGCCTACGTAATTTTTACTAATCAACATCACCCCGATAAATTTAACAATTTAAAAAACAAGCAAACAAACAAACAGAGCAAAGGTCACTCCAGCTGAGTGTCGATTAGAGGAAGGCCAGACTGTGAGAGAAGAGGCCACATGGAAAGTTACTGCCCAATTCAGGGTAAGGCAATGGGGGGTTGCACTGGGGCAGGGGCCATAAAAATGGAGAAAACAAGAGAATTTGGAGCCAAGTTTATGATGGATACCATGACAGATTTAAGGAATGAAGAGGAGGAGCTGCATCTAAAATGTTCCTATCTTCTTGGGTCCCAGAAAGAAACGGGGTGGCAGGGGGGCAGTGTAGAGGAGTGTGTGCTAGATGATGAGTTGAGGTTGGAATATTTTGAGTTGGAGGTTCCTGCTGCTCCAGAGGCCAGTGGTGAATAACTACATCAGAGAATCACCTCTTCTGAAACTGGGCAGAGGCTCAGCGCTGAGGCATCCCAGATATATGTTTTTAATTTTAAAAAAGAGTGGAGTGGAGAAGCATGATAAGAATGAGAATACCAAAGGAATGTTAGAGATGAACAGTGTCCTGTAATAGGCATGAAGATTTCTGTTCAGATTTACTGTATTTGACTGTAAATACCAAATTCTTGCTACCTAGTACATTTGGTGAACCTCTTTTAGTTAAAAAAAAAAATTTATTTTTCCCTTTCCCTTAAACTTCATGTGGAAATCACAGTGCTAAAAGTGACAAGTGACTTCATTTTCATTTCCACATTTGTTTTTACTTTTCATAAAAACTGAAAGTGATGCTTCTGAACAGAAATGGATAAGCTTTTTTTTTTTAAGGACTGGCTTCTTTTATGAAATCAAGTCCATATCAGACCTTGCTTTTCTTTTACTAGAATTACTAATACAATATGAAGACTCATATTTCTGTAAATAGAAAATAAAAGTCCACTTTCCCATAACTTCGATCATAAAGGCTACTTCTTGTTTGCTGGGGGTTTTTATAGTTGCAGCTTTAATTCGGGATGATTTTTATGAGGCAAGGAAGACGTAGGTCCTTCTGTAAAAAGAGGAACTTGCACAATTAGTGAAAACCAAGAGTGCTGACATGAGGAGGAGGGGGAAAATGATATTACCACAGCTCGTTGGTGAAAGGACACAGTGGCGCCAGCCGACCTTCCCAGCCTGTGGGCCGGACCCCCACACTTACGGATGCTTTCCATGTGATCCACCTGACTCCCGAGGCAGGTACCTATAAAGAGCAAAATGCCTAGCTTTGCTTCGGATATTGAATCCAGCTGTGTTTATTCCTCCCTGGCCACCTCTCCTTCTGCCTCCCCTGGTGGTTTGCACAGACAAAATGTTCTGGGGCCAGATACGCAACTTTTCAACTTCATGGCCCATGTAACTTCTTAATAGCAAAAGCCTTTTGGAGGCTTGTTTTCAAAAACTGTTAAGTACCTAGTAGAAGCCATGGTGATATATAAAAGGATAGCCTTCTCTTAGAAGGAGAAACTTCAAAGAAATGCCTAGCATGCCAGCATTCACTGCTTTTCCAGTAAATATTATCTGTTTTGGCCAGAGAATTCTAGATTTTTGGATAAATTCAAAGATGAAGAGACTGTGTTGGGCGTAGCACTTTTGTTTGTGTTCTAAGCTGGAAAATGTCATCACATATCACAAGCCTATCACTCAGAGAGAGTGGAGCAAAGTTTAACTTGGGCTTTGCTGACCCTTTTTTTAAAAGAGCCATGTGTAAGTACCGGGGCAGGCAGGAGTAGGTGCTATGACAAAGGACATAAGAAGAGCAGGGTGAGGCGGGGAAGCCTGTGCTGTCATTTCACTGCAGATAAACAGGGCAGGTGACATCTTAGAAAGGAAAGTTAAAGGACTTGATACTTAACTTTTAATGACCCAAGAAGTACTGCAAAGTAAGTGCTTATAATTATGAGTAATTTATGTATATATTTATTAAAGAATTTATATTAAGAAATGAAAGTGTGTTTTGGTTTGAGTATGTGGTTTTGTTTCTGTTTGTTTGTTGTTGTTGGGTTTGTTTGTTTTTGGTTTAACTTGAGTCCTCAACCCTTACTGATAAGATGTCCTTTCTGTCCTCAGGCTGGGCTCCAGTTTCCCAGTCTTTCACACACCCCCACAATCTTCTCTTTGCGCTTTACCAACCGCTCAGTTGGACCATTGCTGGGTTTTCTGCTGACATAAATGATCTCCCATTCTGTAGAGAATCCACCTCAACAAAGCCCATGAGCATTTTTTGGTGAGTGGAGTTGGGGGTAATTGTTCACTCTTTTGGTTATTAGAGCTACCCCAAATGAGATCTCTAGCCCTTTATTTATTTCTCCATGATCATAACAAACACATCATACAAGCTTTTCTTACTGTAAGCAAAATGAAGTCCCACGATCTCTGACACAAAGGAATTCATGAGCCAGCTGAGTCCTTGGTGGTTGAAAGACAGTGTCTTAAGGAAGAAAATGGAGGGAAAATATAGACAGAGCAATGATGCTGATTGGAATAGCAAACTTAATTGAACTGAGCACTGGTTGAGAAGTCAGAAACACAGACATTCTAATCCCACTTTTGCCAATGATTCACTGGGCTGCCCTTCACTTCCCATTTTCCCCAGTGTCTCCATGGTGTAATTCAAATATCTATCCATCTATCTGGTATGCATAAAGTTGTCCATTTTTTAAAATTCAAATACATATTTGTACCATTTTATATTTGGTTAGTGTGAAAAGCACATTTTTCAAATATCTCTTTCTTAGGAGAAAAAAGTCTCTAATCTTCTTAGAGCCTAAGGAGAAATAGAGGTCTGGGAGCCTCCTGCCTAGCCCTGAGCCCCCTAAGTCTGGACAAATGATTTTATTTTTATTTAGTATTATTTTTTGTAGCTAAGGAGTCTGACTAGCAGTTCAGATTGAATCTTACAGGTATCAGCACTTGACAGCCACTGAGGGTTCAGAAGTTAGTTTGCAGAAATTCAGCTTCAGTCAGTTGAGCCAATGGGGATCATACTCTCTAGGCAATGAGCTCCTACTATCCAAATCCACCAAGAGCGATTGATCAAGCAAACACCAATGAACAAGTGAGCTGGCCTGGTTTGAGGACTGAGTCTACCCGTCTGTGGAATTTTTCCCATCTTGGCTGGGTTACCCATCCAGTAGAATGAGTATGGACCAACTGCTTAGCAAGTTCCACTCAACACCAGAAGAAGCTGTTAAGGGATATAGCTCCTGCTAGAAATATCTTAGAGAATTCTCCTCTCCTGGAAGGGAGGTTTCTATAGCAAGAGCTCTGGCTGGCTGCCCTGAAATAGAACATATTCTTGTCTAAATACAGCTGGATACACTTCTTATTCCTTGGCTTGCTTTTTCTGGGCCTTATACATAACATACCCCTCTATTAGTGCAGCCCAACAATTAGTCAAATTGAAATGCAGCTAAGTAGTTCATGGCTTTCGTAACATGCTACATTCAGGTTTTTGCTTACAACATCCTAGGACTATTAGCAGCATGTTAACAAATAATTTCTTAAGGCAATTGCCTTCATTTTCTGCTAATTCTTTCCAACTTTTGTTTCACTAGACAGGTTTTCTCACCTAGTCACCAAATTTTGAGAGTATACCTTCTGAGCCTGCAACTTCTGCAAAGGACTAACTGCACAGACATGCCCCACGGTGTCTCTGAATACAGAGCCAAAACATGTCTAACATGTGTTACATTCTTAAATGAGCTACACCATGTAATAAGAGAAATCAGACCCACAAAGGCTATAATTAGTTTTATCTTAGTAAAGGATGGTAGACGGCACAGTTCCCAAAAGATAATTCATAGACCAATTGATTTAAAATCTATGCAAATGTTAAAAATATATATTCCCTGGTCCCCACACCACACCTACCAATTAAAATCTCCAAGAATCTGTTTTGGGGGGTTTGGTTTTGTTTTTTTGTTTGTTTTTACTTTCCTAGGCATTTGTTGTTGTTGTTTTTCTAGCTAGAATCCCAGCTCTGCCATTACTTAGAACATACACTAGGGAAGTTACAAACCTTCTTTGAGCCTTAGTTTCCATGTCTGTAAAATGTTTATAATACCTGCTCCTTAGAATTTTTGTGAATAATAAATGAGATAATAGGAGGGAACCACCTGGCACAAAACAGGCACCTTAGAAATGGAAGCTGTCAACAGCAATAATAAGACAGCAATGCAGGTGAGAATGGCCTTGTGTCTGGAGCAGGAAGGAAACCAAGAAGGACCAAGCACAATAGCTGGCACTGCACTGAGGGGCAGATGCAGCTGAAGGTGCTTGGACACGGTTCATCCAATAGGCAAACATAGCATCCAAGTGCAGGCCTACCTGTCAGCATGAGAAGTATAACAGAAAATAGCAGGGATGTCCCAGCTAGAGGTAGGAGCCCAGCAGCAAGGAAACTGAGAGCCATGAGCAGCCTCAGAAGCAGGCAGACATATGATCTAGCCAGTCCACTGCTGGGTTATTTCCAAAAGAAATAAAATCACTGTCTCAAAAAGATATCTTTACCCCCCTCCACCAGGTACATTGCAGCATTATCAATAACCAAGATATGAAAGAATCTAAGCATCCTTCAGATGTATGGATAAAGAATATGTGATTTTATATATATATATATACACACACACATATGTATATACACATTCAACCATTAAAAAAAGGAGATCCTGCCATGTGCAGCAACATGGATGAACCTGGAGGATATTATACTAAGTGAGATAAGCCAGACACAGAAAGACAAATATCACATGATCTCACATATGTGGAATCTACAAAAAAAAAAAAAGAAGAAAAAGAAAAGAACTCGTAGTAACAGAGGATTGAATGGTAGTCACCAGAGGCTTGGGAGAAGGAGGGGAAGGGGAGATATTAATCAATATTGATCAAAAAGTACAAACTTTCAGTTATATGGAAGTTGACTGATTAATGTTAAGAATCAGAGTAGAGTATAAAGCCAATACGCATATTCAACATTGTATGTAATGTGCTTTTAGTTACAAAGTTTTAATTTTTTCTCTCAAATATTTATAGCAGAGGTGTATGTTTCACTTGACTATTTCACCTCTAAATACCACCACAGTGACTTGGATTACATGAGGTGAAGGAATACACCCAATGGCTATTAACCCAACACGGCTATCTGGAATTTTGCTTGACCTAACGCCTTAAAGAACTAAGTTCTGGAGACCTAATATACAACCCGGTGATGATAGTTGATGGTGCTGTATTGTATACTTGAAATTCACTAAAAGAGTAGATCTCAAGTGTTCCCAACAGACACACACACACACACACACACACACACACACACACACCATAAGAGGCAATGGGTATGTTCATTAGAGTGTGGTAATCATTTTATAATATGTGTGTGTGTATCAAAAGATCACATTGTATATACATAATTTTTATTTGTCAAATAAATAAATAAACTAAACTAAACCAAAAACCAGAAGCAGACAGCCAAGACTTGGATACCCCATTGGGATTCCGCAGGAGGAATCCAGTCCCTCACAGACATAACAGGGGACCGTGAGGCAGGCTACTTCCAAAGACAAGGACTTAGGTACAAAGACTAGGCATAAGCCCAGCTATCAAAACTCAAGACAAGTGGCCTGCAGAAGACAGGGCCTAGAACTCCTCCAGTTCTTTCAAAGACCTTCAGCCCAAGTCTTTGTCACCAATCAGTTTGACTCAGACAAAAGCCACAACAGCAGCTTAAACAGTCGGGCTATATGGACCCAGGTAAAAAGTCACTGGACTCACTGCCCTGAAAGTGTGGCTGGCAGAGCAAAGAATCTCATGTGGACGTGCTCAGTGAGCAGGTCTGGGAGTGAGCAGGGGTGGGAGTGAGCAGGGCTGGGAGTGAGCAGGGGTGGGAGTGAGCAGGGCTGGAAATGAGCAGGGGTGGGAGTGAGTAGGGGTGGGAGTGAGCAGGGGTGGGAGTGAGTAGGAAGCCAGACAGTAGTGAAAGTTGTGTGATGTGAGAAAATAGAGGTCTTTTCCTTCCCCTGTGAATAGAGCCTGCAGTTGTTTCTTGTTTAGCTTTTTTCCTGCTTCCCCATTATCTGAGGAAAGGCAAAAGCCACACCAATGTGTTCTCTAGAGAAAAACAGAAAAGCAGAACTAAACTGGCTGGAGAGTGGGCAGCGTGAGCAATCCGGAGGCATGTGCTTGAGGGTACGAGGCAGACAAGAGGAAGATCACAGACGTGAGGTACTGAGCGAATGGGATAGAGGTGGGGGTGGGAGTGAGAATAGGAAAGAGGCTTCCTAAAATTTGAGAACACTAGAGAAGAGGACAGAGTACATAAAAAATAATAATAATAATTCTGTTCACTATGTACTGGAAAACTCGCAGGTGTTCGCAGGAGTCTCAGAGAAAGATGAGGATTCCTGTCTGTGCTTCCTTAAATGCAGCACTTACAAACTGGACCACATGGGTCCCAGCTGTCTAAGAGTTGAAGTCAGTGGGAGTGCAATGCTAGACAAACCACACAGCCCTGTAAGGCCTCCCCCATTATTACATCCAGACAGACAGCCGAATTTGTGGAGTAAGAAGAGCTAGGCACCCCTGGCAGAGGCTCCTGGGCTGTCAAGGCCCAATCCACCCAACCTCAGGCCTTCCCAAAGTAGAGGCCATACTCAGTCCCACTGCACAACTCCTTGCGCCTCCCCCATACTCTGTCTTCATGCCCTAGGGCTTTCTAAGTACCTGCCCGCCCCCAGAGTAGTCACCTTCTCTAAGGGGAAGCATTAGTGCTCCTACAGCTCAACCTGAGCCTGCCCTAGCCCTCCTCCTCTTTACCCTGCCAGCCACTGCCAGCTTTGGCCTCACTCACCATTTTATTCATACTGTCATCCCTGCAAACCACGAAACCTCAGGAGATGCCCCCTCCAGTAGCTCATGCCCCAGTAAGGTGAGTCCACCTCCATCAAACAATTAGTCAACCAGGAGCCAGAATGAACACCCAGGACCTCCAACAGTAAGAGACAACTCTGGATCCAATGAAAACATGGAGGCAAGCCTTTGTAGGAAAAGGAGATACGTGATTGCAGAGACCAGAGGAGTTCAGTTTGGTAAGGGAGGAGAGAAGGTGCAGGGTACACCAGGACCCAGGGTTCTTAATGGGCCTGTACACACCAGATTTGGGCCAGTAAGAGTCATCCTAGGCCTGAGAGGGAGAGGTGCTATTAATTTCCGGCCCTGTCAAGCTTGGCTCATGGATAGAGCAGCCTAAATTCTCAATAGAGCAGTTGGAATCAGAGAACCTGCTGTGAGGGACAAAGATACACGGTCTGAGTGCCAGGCACTCAGATGGGCTGAGGTCAGGGGTCAGTTTCAGGGAGGAGCTTTCAGAAGAGGCATAGGAGGCTGGATATGAGGGGAGAGATGTGATATTTGTTGGGGACCTGCCAATTGCTGGGGACTGGTGCTTTATATATATCATCGCTTTTCATTCCTACAATAACTTTAAAAAGCAATAACTCTGTCTTACACCTGAGGTAACTGAGTCTCAGTGTTTTCTAAGTCATAGCTAATTTGTGGCAGGGCGTTGATTTGAGCAGACCTGCAAGTCTGATTCTAAATCCTGGGCTTGCTCCCACATCAGCAGTGCGCGTGACCCAGACACCACAGAGCAACACAGAGTCAGGCCTCAAAGGGTGCCACGGGTGAAACCAAACAGTATCTGAGATCTGCATCAAAATCAAGGAGGGTAGTGGGCGGTGAAATGAGTGGGAGGAGACGGGAAACAAGGCTGGCCGTGTGTTCATAACGGTTGTGGTCGCAGGAGAGCTGCCGATTCAGTGTCTTTTCCTCTCTATTTCTGTACATGTCTGAAATTTTCCATAATATAAAACAAACGCTTAGATGTGCCATATGAACAGTCAAGCTCACGCACCACTTCCCCTGGCCAGAGCCATCATTCAGCACACAGTCTTTGGTTTTGTGCTTCCTTTTGATTATAAAACTGAGCATTCCATCTAGCAAATTCTCACACTTTTCTAAGAATTTGCTTCTGTGTTGGGTGAGCACACACATTAGGCACAGTTCCAGGGAAAAGAACATTTTCAGAAATTTCTTGTTACATGAAAATAAGAGACTTAAGAAAGAAGCTTTTCTTATCCTATTAAGTGAGAAATAAAACTGGATATAAAACCACATTTGAATCATAAAATGAATGCCATTTAAATCCATACATAGAAGAAGGAAAGGCACTGAAATTAAAATTGTGGAATTACTTTTTGAATTTTACAAATGACACTGAACATGCATTAGTTTAAGGAGCAAAAGAAAAAACATTTTAAAGCAAGTTTTTTTAGTTGACTTTAAGGACAGAAACGTAGATTAATTTAACTCTTTGGTTTATAACACTCCGTTGTCCTTGCTCCAGTGGGAACTTTTCCATTAGTGAAGCTACCGTGGAACAGCTATCATGTGGCAGGCAATGCATAGGTTATTGATCCTTTTACAACAATTATTCTAGTGAGATGTGTTCAATTCCCATTTTACACGGATTCTGAACTCAGGTTAGATGAGCAGGAAGCCTGTCTTACCCCCTCACACCTCACTGCCTGCCTCTTCAGCTCTTATATTCTGGAGAGGTGGAGGCACAAGCAGCAGACCTGGGAAGATGAGGACCAGAGAGGAACATCCTCAGCTGTGGCCTGGGCTTCCTCTATGCTGTCATGACTCACATTGCTCAGCAGTCTGGGTCTGGCGAGGAAAGCGACAAGCCTGTCCTTGCTGCCCCTGAGCTGACAAACTGTAAGCCCCACACCCTGTTCTGTGAATCAATCGCTGCTGATTTATCCTGTAATATGACCATTCTCTCAAAATAATACTCAGATTAACAACTTGCCTGTGATTGAGGTACAGGCCTTGGAAGGGAGAGCACTTTCCATAGAACACTATATCATTAAGGGGGAAATGGGCCAAGATCACCTTTACCTCCCTCTGACCACAGAAGCCTCTACCTGGCAACCATGACAATGTACAGAGGGGACAGAAGCATCTCTAAGGAGGCTAGAAGCAGACATGAAGCCATGGGGAAGTCGGGAATCTGGGACAGATGACAAGAAGAGGTTCCAGACAACTATCTAGATGGGCCACTGGGATGCTGGTAGTCTGTTGCATTAAGAGGGTAAGGTGGTCAGGTCATAACTGGCCACAAAGAGAATGTCAAGCCAGCAAGCCACGTTTGGAAGTTTACAAGCTCCAAGCTGCTGTGAGAGCCATGCTTTCGTCTAGACCCTACGACTCTCTGAGAGACGGTGAGGCCTAAAGCAAACCTGACTTATTTTCCTATTGGTAAAATGTAGAGACACCTGCTCCTTAGCAGGAAGGTTTCTGGTTCTATGAATTGTATTAAGCAACTCAATAAAAAGAGTTATATACATAGCTCTGTTTTACAACAAATTCCCCCAGAAATGGCCAAATCATTTCCCCTGGTAACCAATGCAGCCCACCGCACACCGATTCCCCCATGGGAGGTTAACCACTGTGGCGGCACAGCTGTGCACACACAGGTCGTGTGGCCTCTCCCACCCGAACGCCCCACAATGGGGTGCTCAGCTCCATCTGTTTTCCACGTGGCCAGAGACTTGGGTGTTGAATGCTGCCTGATCTTGGGCTCTTGTTTGTTCTACTCCAATTACAATAGCCAAAAAGTACTCCTTCCCTGCACAGCCTCCTCAGCTATAACAACAACAGGTAGGGATTAGACCTGGGAGGGAAAAAATGCCCAGGAAAGTATGTGGGACTACTTTCTTCATGAAAAGAAATGGAGGCTGAAGAGGTGGTATATTTCATAGAAATCATCCACCCTCACAAAGCAAGAGTAAACTAGGACTGAGTGGGATACAAGTGAATTTCTAAAACCAGTTATTGCTGAAGAAACTAGGGCCTGAGTCTCTGATGGTGAGCAAGGAGTGAAACCCCAGCAAAAGGATTAAATGGGACTCACTGGCCATGGCTAAGGGATACAGTCAGCTGCGTTGACCTCAATCGTGCATTGTTAGCCATAGTGGCTGTCTGCAGGTTCCCCAGGTAGCTGAATGGCTTCTACTCACTTCAGGCCACATGGATTTGAACATCTCACATTATTTTACCTGCAATTCCAAACACTAATCCTGAAATCTGCAATGCCTTATAATAAGTATTAATATAATAAGGAAAACAAAGGTATGTGAGCCCCAGAAATTTTCAGAGAACTACTGCTTTCAGATATTTTTGACAAATACAGTGAGGCTTGCTCTGTTTCTAAGGGTGAGGCGTTTTATAAAACAGTTAAACTGATTTAAAGAATTAGGCATCAGCTATTGGTTCTATTTTATATTTTAATAACTCAAAATTACTAGCCATGAAAAAAAAATCAGTAACCCCATATCAAATTAATTTACCTTAAAAAGCACCTTTGTGTATGCATGGTTTTGGTTCATGTGGGTTTTCTGCTTTGATATTTTGGCTTTTTCTTTTTTTTAGTATAAAAGGAAAATGATGGGGGAAATACATATTGTATTTTATCAAACCCCATGTGAAAAACAGTTTGAGAGACGGCTGACGCAGCTGCAGCTGGGTTCAGTGAAGCCTAATTAAAATGCCGGTAACACATGATCCTGCCCAGAAGTGCTGACTACCAGGGGGTAGAAACCATGGACACTTTGACGTACAGTATTAATCATAACAATAGGTACAACATTATCATAAATGTTTGAGTGAAGCCCCCAACCTCTATTTCAAGGTTTACAAAAATCTCTCATTTTCCAGGCAGTAATAACAATAGAGAAACCAGGCTTAATTATAGAATAAGAAACCAGCAACTAACATATGGCTAAGACTACTGGACTCCTCAATCACTATGATCCCACCCTTCATTCATTCTTCTAGCAATGCACTAGAAACTGGGGACACAACATTAGACATTAGAATGAGGTTATGATCCACGATCTCAAGAAAGCCAACATCGGGAGTTCCCTGATGGTGTAGTGGCTTAAGGCTTCGACGTTGGCGCTGTCAGCGCTGCGGCCTGGGTTCGATTCCCGGTCAGGGAGCTACCCACATACCAAAAAGCAAAAAAAAAAAAAAAAAAAAAAAAAAAAAAAAAAAAAAAAAAAAAAAAAAAAAAAAAAAAAAAAGCCAACATCTCAGGGGTTAACACCTTAAAAATCTTGCTTAAGTCTTAGTGTTTTTGAAATACAAAGCTGGTGAAGAAATGAATAATAAATTAACCTTAGACAGAAAGACATGGATGGCTGAGTAGAAGATATAGAAAGGAAGTTATACATCAATCCCTTTGTTGAGTGCAATAAAATTAAGTAAATAGAGTCAATGCTATCATTCAAAACTATATGGTGCCCCAATATACCTGGCATTATACTGGTGGCAATTAGACTTTATTTCTGCCCTAACAATAATAACTAACACTTAAATAGTGCTTCCTATATGCTACACAATATTATAAGCACTTCACATCCATTAACTCATTTAAACCTCAAACAACCCTGTTAAGTAAATATCATTATTATCCCCATTCCACAGATAAGGAAACTGAGAGGATAGAATTCATCCCAGTTTGTTTAGCTAATAAGTGAGGGAGCCAGGATTTGAGCCCAGGCAATCTGGCTTTTAGAGACTGTTCTCAGCCACTATGTTATACTACTTCCTTATAAAAATGATTATATTAAAAGCAAAGGAACCATACAAGAATACTGTACTTTAGTTGCTAATTTTGTTTCTCTTGGGGGTACAGGATAAGAGTTCTGAAACTGCTTAACATTTCTATCATGGTTGAACAGATAGCTGAAAGGACAGTGGGAGCTGGGTTTCCATTGCTGCAGAGGGAGCAACAGCTAAGCAAGGAAGGCTAGGATGAACCCTGTGGTCCTGGACCACAGGCAGAGACACCAGCATAAACTCTTATTTAGCTTAGCATATATACAGATGAATAGATACAGAAATATTTATAGATAAGGGTTATCTGGCTACTATACATGCATATTTTCCCAGCTCTGTCTGCTGATAGGGCCTAGAAGCATTGAGAACCCAGGAGCAATATGCACACCCAACACCAAGATCTTAGCTTCTCAATACCATTTTCCAATTAAAAGAAACAGAGCTCCTTGGGGAAATGGCTGTTTCAAAGACTTAGGCGAGGAAAATACAAGATGTACCTGGAGCATCTTATAATACTAGGAAGAAGAAAGGTGCTCAAATAAATAAATAAATAAAAGGATGAGAGCATTTCAAAAGAACACAAGAACCAACCTGAAAGATCTCCCAATGACTGAAGCTGGGACAATTTAAGCAACAATAACAAAAATAACATCCCATGAGATTATAACCCAAAGTATAAAATAAATACATGAGCCCATACTAATATAAATGATTAGATGGGTGAAAAGAGATAAATCTTCCTTATAGAAGCATTCTATTAATAAATACAGTATGCAGATGCTCTGTCCTCAGAGGTAGAGCAGATCCTCTCCCTCCTCCTTGCTTGGGGATAGGCTAAACTTAGTGACTCACTTCCAATGAACACAGTAAGGAAGTGGAAAAATAATAACTTTACAGTGGATAACCTGCCTGCCAAATGCTATCTTAATCAAGTCATGGAGGTTAACATCCTCAGTGATATCGTGTGAATACCGTGTAACCCCACTTTGGGGGAACACTAAGGCAACCCACAAATGCTTACTGGCTCCATGCTAGGCACAGGACTACACATTAGGGGTGCTGTGGTGAGGAAGATCCACTTCCTGCCTCCAGAGATCACCCAGCTCATTGGAGAGGGAGAAGCTAACACAAAATAAAACAGCATGGTTAAGTCCTGCCTGAAAGGTAATTTCCAATGGTAGAGGCACACCCATAAGGAGCATCTGACCAATGCAATGCCAGGGCACAATGTAGGACAAAGATGGTTTCCTGGAAGAGTCCACAAATGATCTAATGTACCTTATAACCATCCCAAGAACCCAGGGATGGCCATATGCACGAACCTCCATCTGAGAGCATACAGCACATCTGGAAAACACAAATTTAATCACTCCATCTCTTCCTAAAATTCTTCAAGGGTTTCCCATTACACTTAGGATCAAGACAAAGCTCCTCACCATGTGGGATGGCTAGTTTTATGTGTCAACTTGGCTAGGCTATAGTACCAGTAATTACTCACTAATCTAGGTGCCGCTGTGAAGACATTTTTAGATGTGCTTAACATTTACAGTCAGTCAACTTTAAATAAAGAAGATTACCTCTATTACGTACTAGGCCTCATCCAATCAGCTGAAGGCCTTAAGAGCAAAAACCAGTTTCCCAGAAAAGAAGAAATTCTGCCTCCAGATTGCAGGATCAACTTTTGCCTAAGTTTCTAGTCCGCCTGCCTTTCTGCCCCACAGACTTCTGACTTGCCAGCTCTCTTAATTTATAAAATCTATATGATTATTACATATAGGATCATATTATATCCAGAATCATATGTAATATATAAGATACACGAGGACTGTCCGGAAAGTACCCAGACACGTAATATTAAAAATAGAGGCGTTTGTGGCTGGACTTTTTCCAGACAGCCCCTGTATGTAGGATATATATTATATATCCTGGTGGCTCTGTTTATATATAAATGGTACCAGCATATCTGTAATTTCCTATGGGTTCCATGGAGAACCCTGACTGATACATCATGCTCAAGGTCTTCAGTCTTTGCACAGTCTGGCTTTCACTCTCCTCACCTTCTACCCCACTCCTCCTCACACTGGCCTTTTTCTCATCCCTTTCTTACCCTGAGTCCTTTGCAACACATCCTGTCCCCTCCTTCCACAGGCTGTTCTCTGCTTGGATCACGCTCCCTTCTTTTTCCAGTTAGCATCTACTGGTGCCTCAGCCCTTAGTTCAAGTATTCTTGCTCAGGGAACTTCCTCTGGCTTCCCAAGGTCAAACCCACTGAGTATAAGCTCTCTGAGCACCTCACACTTCTCCTGTGTAGCTGAAAAAGTTGCAACTTTAGTCTTGCCTAGGTGCAAGCTCCACAAAGGCAGGAACTGTGTCTGGTTTCACTGATTTTTTGTAATTATATTCCCCAGCACAGTGCTTGGAACATAAAAGGCTCTTGAAGAGTATTTAATGAATGTGAATGCAGATAGTGTAAGAGCAGACAGCTTCCTCTCTCCACAGCCACGGCCTCTAAAGTTCTGACAGGTAGAATCCAGCAGCCCAGTTCTCTTGACAACGCATCAAGCTGAAACTCAAGGTCAAGAAAAAGGGGAACTCGGGGAGGCAGTCAAAGCAGGCAGAAGGAGGGGGCTTTACTTGCCAGAGACAGAAATGTCTCTGCAGATGGGCTGGAGGTGGTCAGTGTGGCTGCAGCCTCATATTGACACCGACTTCTTCAAAAATACCACCTGCCTCTTAACCCAAACCTGCGTTTATGTAATGACATTTCCCACTTACTACCAGCTGCCAAATGCTGAAACTCTCAGAAGCACCTTTTTAAGTCTTAAAAAAAATATCCACTTGAGCCTATTAAAGGAGAGGAAAAAGCTATGTTCTTATCAGATTTCTCTAATTTTTTTATTTATAAATAAAAACAGCCCAAATCTTGAAAAAAAAACAAAAAACAAGCCCTGAATTTTGATAAATATAAACCAGTGATTATTAATATTTCTTCCTCAGGTTATTTCACCCTGAGATACCGACACTGGATAACTTAGCAAAGCACCAGATACACCAGGCCTCTGGATCATGTTTCCAAAGGCCATAGCTACCGCTGGTTCAGTTCAGATATGTGACAATTTTAAAGCATATCTTCAAATTTGTTGATGTTCTTCCTAGTGATACGTGGGGTCTAGTTCCCCTGTGTTTGAATCTGGGCCATCTGTGACTCGCTTTTATCCAATAAAAGATATTGGAAGTGCTGTGGCATGACTTCCAGGGTTTGGTCACAGAAGACGATGCAGTGCCATCTTGTGCATGGGGACAGTCATCTTGGGAGCCCTGAGCCAGCAGGTGAGGAGCCTGACTCTCCAGAGGCTGCCATATTGTGAGGAAGCCAAGCCTCACCCAGAGGCCACATGAAGGTGCTCGAGATGGCCACCCTAGTCTTCAAGTCCTCCAGATGCCAAATATATGAGTGAGCAAGTTCCCAGGTGACTCTAGTCCCCACCTGCTGTGTCAATCCCAGACTTTGAGACTTCTCAGCTGAAGCTTTAGGCATGGCAGAGGGAAGGTACAACAAAGTCATCCCCACTGTGCCCCTTCCAAATCCCTGCCCCAAAAGATAATGAAGTAGTTGTGACATTACAACACTGTGTTTGGGATGATGTTGTTATGTGGTAATAGGAACCAGAACAATATAGAATGTGGGAGTTATTTCTTAGGTGTCAAAACAAGTATCCAACTCTTCTTCACAGGAGTCAACACCCATCAACAGCTTTTACCTCTGGCAAATCCCTCAAATGTAACCAAATCAATGAGGCTGACCTTAATATTTCATGAAAGGAATGGATTCCAAACAGCTTCACCTCCTGAGAGAGGAAAGGATTACATTTGGAAAGGGAGTACTCAATCAATGTTTGATGAATGACTAAAGGAGAGCCATGAATTATTTTGTTAAGGATGCAGCAGAAGGCAAAGCATCATTTTCTGAGACCAAAGGGCAACCTAAGCCCATAGTTCAAAACAACTCAGTCCTACAGAAATCTCTAGAGCTTATCCTTGCATTCTTATTCCATCATATTTAATGGTATTTATCAACAACAAAATCACATGCAAAGGATATATACTTGTATATGCAACTGACATCAAACTGAGCTGAATAAAAAACACATTCGATGGCAAAAAAAAAACCCTCAAAATTATTTTTACAATCTGGAATAATGAAGCAAGATAAAAATGAGTGGCTGGAATAAACTTATCCCAGGGGGTAGCTGAAGAAATTGCGCAAGGACCTCAAAGTCTTTTTGGGAAGGTGTTGGACTCAACCTGAAGGTAATAGGAAGTTATGGAATATTTTGATGAAATACAGTGTTTTAGAATATTAATTGGACATCTCCTGATGGAATGGATTCAAAGGAGAACAGACAGAAGGAAGAAAGGCCACTTAGCACTTAGGAAATGTTTGCAGTGCCACAACAATGAAAATATATGGGTCTGGGCTGGTTTAGCCACAGTGACTGAAAAAACAGGGGTAGAGGTGATTTGGTGGCATGACCAGGAGAACTTGGGCAGCCAACTGAGTATCAAGAGTACATACAGGTGAAGAAAGCGTCAAAGATGACTCAGAGGCCTTGAGTGAGAGGTCAGGAGAGCTGATGGAAACAGAAAAAAATGTAAGACAAAAAATGAGCTCAGTAAGAATCTATGAACTTTGAGATAGTACTAGCCAGATATTTAGGTTTAAAAAGAGCCAGTGGATAATCAGAAACCTTGGATTAAGGTTTAGGGGAGAAAATGGGCCTAGAGAAATGGATTTGAGAATCATCAGCCTGGAGGTGATACCTAAAATTGGGAATGAATCCCACAGTTTTGTTATGTTAGACTCTGTTAGGTCTTTGGTCTTTATGGCACCTTATAGCTCAGGATAAAATGTTCTGAAAACACCTATCTTTTTCATGTACTGAGCTGCATAATGAGGTCTACTATGCTATAGTCACTTTTTAAATAATATAGTAATTAAGAAATAAAATTTGAATTGCCAGGAAATACCAAATTCACCTTGGCACTCAATATATTCTGAAGTATTCCTCCTACTCGCTTCAACTGACAGGAGTAGCCACAGAAATTTAGAACCATTTTTAATGCTTTTAAAGAACATCTGGGTGGGCCACCGTTCCTACTGCTTCCCAGAACATCAAGAGCTTTTGCAGAGCCAACCGGAACCGAAGAAGGTACAGCTGGAGGTATCAGCTGTGCATATATAATTCTAGCCAAAACAACTCTCAGGAGTGTCCAGCTGTACAGAGAGGAAGAAAAAGAAAAGAAAAAATCACAATTCAGTAGGGGAAGTTCAGAGTAGCTAAAGATTCAAGTCAGCCACAGTGTACTATGACAATTAGGTACCAGCAGAGGTGCTTGCTGCCACCACAACATTCGGGTAACTTAAACTGCAAAGTGCACATCCGTCTGTGGCCATCTGTCAGAAAGCATGCTGCAGGGTCAGCGGCACAGCGAAATACAGTGACCTGAAAGTGGAAGGAGATAAGATAAGGAAAAGAAAATATGTAAGGAATCTAATTGATTTCACTTAGAAAGAGACAGCAAATTGAAAGCAAGTGTGGGATGGGGTCTCCTTAAGTAAATTATGACTCAGCAAGAGCTATTTTATCTGTCTAAGAAAATAATTACAGGAAAGCAACATTTCCTGAAAAGTGTCTGTGAACGAGGTCATTTGGAATCGTGACAGAGGATTCTGTCACATGAAGGAAAGAAAGCACTGTGTGACTTCCTGGGAGATGACCTGGCCTCATGTCAGCCAGGTACAGAACTGAGGCATTACGATCGTGTACTTCCAGAAAGCACTGAAACCTGTTTTTCTTGGCCTCCATGACATCTAGCCCAGTCCATGCGCTGACTGTCTTCTGACCTCCCCTGGCCATCCCTTCAGTCACATTTTCACATTTCTCTTCCTCTGCCTTTCTTAACACATTGCATACCGCATAGAAATCTCTATGCACATTCGAAGACTATTCGAATGACCAAAATACAATGTATCTGCAATGCTTTATGGGTTCGTGCAATTATATAGTTTTACCTAGATTGACCTACATGGTTTCCACCAATGAGATCACTTCATTCGATGTGGACAAGACAGTGTGTTGACATCTAAGGTCCATAACAGATGGTGCGTGAAAAACAAGAAAACTTGTGAGTGGTAAGAAAAGTTAATACAGAACGCCTCAGGCTCGAAGCCCTCTTTCTCTTCCCACTCACTCTCCCTAGGGGTGCTCGTATGCTCCCTTGGCTTTCATGTTATTCAGGTGTTGATGACTATTAAATATTCACTCCCACCGAGATCTCTTGCCTGAGCTCAGACCTGGACAGCAGTTGCACCCTGGGTTTCTCCTCTTGGGCATTTTACAAACTCAACCTGTCTAAAACTGAACTCATGACTTTCTGCTAGAGACTTATGCCTGGCTGCTGTTTCTTCTCAGAAAATGGCACCTCCATTCACCCGTTATCCGGGTTGGCCACTTAGGAGTCCTCATTTGAACGCTCTTTCCCTTGGCTCATACTTCAACCACATGCCAGTGTCCCATATTAATTCATAGCTCTCCAAACCCATTTCCATTACCCTACGCCAGTGAAGCACCATCTTTCATTTGATTAGCACAATGGCCCTCTGACTTGCTTTCCTGGTTATGATCTTGACACTGCCCTACTTCATCCCCAATATATTCTCAAGCACTCATTCCAAAACAAATCATCTCACTTTTTTGGCTTAAAAGTCTTCAGTGGGTTACTTACTACTGCACTTAGGTTAAGGTCCCAATCTGCTAATACGATGTGCGTAATTTGGTCCATCCCACCTTTTTACCCCTCATCTCTGCCTCCCTTTAAACCTACAGTCCAGCCATGCTGAGTTTTTCCTAGTTCCTTGAAACCACCAAGTTCTCCCTCAACTACAGGCTTTTGTATATGCTACCTGGCATTCTCTTCTCCTGTCCTTTGTCAAACAATGACTATCCATCCATCAGGTCCCAGTTTAAACAAAACATCCCCTAACAAGCCTTCCCTGACCAATCCACTCTGGGTTAGGTGGCTGGGAGTGAACTCCCAAACCCTGTATTTCCCCCTCAAATCACACGCTACTGTTAATGCCTATTTACGTGTCTTTGCCTTTCACTAGAACGTGAGCTCCATGAGGGCAGGAAGCATGTCTGTTTTGAGGGCAATTGTATGTCCAGCACTAAATTCAGTATTACTGTATGTTGAATGAGTAAATGATTATAGGACTAAGTAGACTCTCTGATCAGCAGTGAAACTCAGCCAGATCTTTGTCAAACAACATCCCCTCAGAGAATTAGAAAGATTTCCCAAAGTTTCTTTGTTTACGATGCGCTAGCAGCTGCAGCATCTCCAGGAACATTTATTACCTGGTGTGTGGCCAACGAGAATCTGCTGAGGGGTTCTAGCTGCAGCTTGCTGCAGCTCTTCCTCCAAGCACAAAATCATTTCTTCACTTCTGACAAGAGACACCAAGAGATACCAAGAGATAAAGAATCTTTCCTTTGGTGTCAGGAGCCGAGGGAGGAAGATTATAAGGCAGAAAAGTCTAGAATAGATACCCTCAGAGTCTTCCTAGAGAAGATTATACTGGTCTGTTCCCTCAGTCAGTGGTGTTAAAACTTCAGCGTGTATTGGAATCACTCTGAAGACTTACTAAAGCATAGGTGTCTGGGCACCTGACCCCCACAGTTTCTAATTCAGTAGGGCTGGGATGGGCCCAGAGAGTTTTGCATTGCTGGCAGGTTCCCAGGTGATACTGAAGCTGCTGATTTGAGAACCACAACATTGAGAACTGCTGTACAATGGTAAGAGAAGTAGGCTCCCATTGTGCTGGGGAAGATGGGGCACCCCTTTCTAAAACCCTGGAGAGTAAGACCTCATTGCTGAGCACAGAAATTAAAGAACCTCTGGGAAATAAGAAATCAGAAAATCAAAACACCAATCCTTCCCATGTTGAGTATGAAAGTTACCAGAACCTTGCTGATAACCCAGAGCAGTTCAAATTCCAATAATTCTTCAAGAAAAGGACATCAGAGGCCACGTGCCTACCTGGCATTCATTCATTTTTCTATAAACAGTTCATTTTCCTTTGGAGACCTATCATTCTTTAGTACTCTGTCTTTATTCAAGTAAGACAGATTTACCCCCTACACACAGGGAAGAGCCCCAAACTCAGATCTGTTCAACAAACGTGTACCATACCCAGCCCACCATGACTGGATAAGAGCTGGCGTGACCCAAGTTGGTCCAATGAGAGTCAGCCTGGATGACTGTTGAAATTGTTGGGACAGGGACCCTCTTTTTTCCTCTGAGGATGCCAAACTGATAGGAAGTAAGTCTGGGGCTTCTGGTGGCCACTGTCAACAGAGAGGAGAGTATAGGAGAGGATGACACCAACACCGAAGAAAACTCAGCCAAGAGATGAGAGAGACATACTTCTTACAACATCACGTGAATCCAGCAGGCCCTGAAGTTAGAATATCCCTGAACGTGAGCTGAGTTTCTGACCCTTTCTACTAGCCGACTCATGCATTGCCCGGGTTAACCAACCACTCTTTCAGTTTCTCTCAAGTTGAACAGAGCTGCAGGGCCTATGGCTTTCCCAGCCCCGCTGGGATTCTATTGAATAAAAAATTCTTCTAACATATCACTTTTTTAGCATAGTACTCAGCCTCATCACTGCTTACTTGCCTTCTTTCTCTCCTCTGTGAGGTCCCTGAATGTAAGAAGCATGCTCTTTAGAACAGTTTTCTTGGTTGCTATGCACAGTAGGTGCTAAATTAAATTAACTGTTTGCAAACAGCCTTGAAAAGAAAAAGTAACAAGTTTGGGTCTGATCAGTCTGCATCCAAACAGAATGAAAGGGGAAAAAAAGGAAGAGGAGCAAAGACAGGATACTGGCAGCAATACTAAATTAAAACAGCTAATAACACGCAAAGGTGAGCTTCCAAAGTCGTGTACAACTTCACCCTAGAATAGACTTCAATCTCAGCTCCCAATAGAAGCTTCACCATTTGTTTTTCCTTTGGAAGAGCCATTATGGAGAAGGGGTGCCAGAGACTGACAACCAAGATGTGACTCCCACATAAGTCCACTTCCTCTTCTCCAGATCAGTTTCCAGAAACTCTTACACATCATGCAATGAGAACCTCTGGCTTCTAACTCAAAGAAAAGTCTCAGAGGTCTAGGCAAAGACAACAGCAGCCCTCCTTTGGTGGTATTCTATGATAAATAGCTTCCTGCCAGAGAGCTCACAAACCCTGAACTCGAGGAAAAGAATTACTACATGGAAAACAGAACCCAGGAAAGGTCTGTAAGCATAACAAGCCCAGGGTTTGTCCTTCACATCTTAGTAGTTGAACGTGCCTGTAGCCTTGGGAAGAGTGTCTCAGAATCACTTGTGATCATGGACTCCCCATCCAGCAGTTAGAGCCAAGACGTGGCCATCATGATCCCTGCCACGGAAGAAAAACAGAAACAGCACAGATGGAGCTGCCATGTCAGATCCTTGTGGATATCATGAGATTAGCAGCTTTCCTCTGAGTTGGCCTCAAAGACTTCCTTTACAATTGTTCATGAGCTAGCTCAAGGGATAGGCAGTGAGGTTCACTAAAAACAAAAACATAACCTCAAACATCCAAAACAGCTGGTGGAAATTGTGACTGTTTTAGAGAAGCTGACTGATCCAGCTGAGTCAAAACAAGTGTGAGCGCTTCAAGCAGGCACGGGATCAGAAGCAAAATTAGGTGTTTATTGAGTGCTGTCCCCCTTGCCGGACATGAATCTCCTCCTTAGCTTCATCCTGACAAGGAATAAAATTCTTTATGAGAATCTACATTTTCAGAAATTCATTTTAAAATAAGGTTTTTATTCCCAATTGTAAAAGTAATACATGTTCTTTAGAGGGAGTTTAGAAAAATGCAGAAAAAAACAACAAATAAAATTAAAATCACCTGTAATCCATTGCTACTGTTTGCAACTCTTTTTTGACTTTGGTTTTTCAAACACATGCTATAGAATTTTAAATATACATGATCCTGATTTTTTTACCTAGTACATTATGACCCATTTCCCCATGTTATTTATATACTCTTCTACAACATTTTTATGTCTGTATATGATCACCATAAATTATTTAGCTAATGCCAACTACACATTTAGGATATTTCTAATTTCATGCTATTGTGAACAATGCCATGAAGACTATCCTTGTTACTAAATCTCTGCACATGCGCATAGTTAGGAATTTACTTTCTCTTGCAGTGCACTGAAATGCAGGGTATAAAGCAGATAAAGAAGTGTAGCCCCTTTCTCCCTGAGAGTTTCTTTTCATATTTTCAGACCACTTAGACAGCTACTGTGAAAAGGGCAAGGTCTTCCTGGTCTCATAGAAGACTTGCTTTCAGCCAAGTTAATGGTCTCTTCGGTTTGCAATGCAGAAACGTTAAAACAACTGTTTTGTTTTGTTTTTAATTTTTAATATATGGCAAGAAATGAAAGCAAATAAAATAAATATTAGGAAAGATTACTAATCTTGACAGAAAAAATAGAAGTAAAGAGTAATTGCATCAAAAGAGATATCAGGTTGATTAGACTGGGCTATTCTAAACTTTATCTTTCAGAAAATTCTCAAATTTAGGTCATTTGTAGCTGAAATTTTCTGCCTTATTATCGCTTGCCTAATGCAAGAAAATGAATGAAATGAAACATTCCCAAGGAGAAGACTCCTAAATGGTGTTATGATTGCTCATTCTAGATTTACTGCCTGCATTGAATGACTGCTCCCGTATTGGCATGGCTGTTCAGTCACTCACCAGTGGGGGATGAATCACTGCCCGTGAAAACCATTCCAGAATTTGGATTACAAAGAAGTTTGCCTCTTGCCAAAAGCTCAACAAATGCTGGTAAAATCTAGGAAAATCATCATCATGCAAGTCTGCAGTGGTTTCAAAGAGCGGCTCTTAGTAGTCACTGCACTCTCTGACCTCTAAACACAGTGCACGCCACTTTACGCGTACACACAGTCCCTGCCAGCTCCCCCTAAGAGTCTCATTCTCTTCATCACCCCTGAATGGAATTAAAAACAGTTGGTCAAGCTCCACTAATCGACAGCTGCTTGCAATTAGATAAAGCATTTAGAGTCATTCTCTTAACTACCTTCCCAACTGCCCAGCCATTCAGCATGAGCAATACACCGTGACAATTTGCCAGAATGTTTAACTTATCTTCATCTCTCGTGGTTTCTATACCTTCCTGATTTTCTTCAGTCTTCCCACACACTGTCTGACTCTTCCAGTTCCTCTGGTGAAATTAGGGGTATACAGAGAAGGGATTAGTTGAAACTGAGTGAGGCCACTTTGTGCTAAGATGGAAAATTCTACCCAGGCAACTATTAGAGGGCGGAGCAGACCTTGATGGTTCTCAAAGAGAAGAGAAAAGATCCCCCCCCCCCCCGCCCCTGCCTTTTTTCCAAACAATAACCTGGGAAGTTCACAGTAATTTTTCTCTTTAAGGATGATGAGGAAAAGCAAAAGTTATTACATTTCTATAAACTCTTTCCAATTCTCAATATTTATAAATATTAATTTTAGAGTAGGGAGAAATGTACAGGTCACTTCATTTGATTTTTTCCCTTTGCAAACTGGATGTCAAGAATCTAGATGCTTTTCGCAAGGTCACAGGAAAAGTGGCAGAGCATGAACTGAAGCCAGTTCTCTCCCTCTCAGTCCAGACGGCTCTCTGCTGCTCCAGCTCCCTTCTCCGGAGACAACCTTCCCATCCCTAGGAGGGAGAGGCTAGGATGGCTCCCCGACACACCCTACCCAAGGAATAGAACTAACTGCAGTACTCCCAAGCCTCTCTAGCCAGGAACACAATTCAGGCTTAAAGTGGAAGGAAACACAGACACGACAGCGCCTCTCCTTTGCAATTTTCTTGCTCCCCTGCCTTCTCCCCCACCTAAAAAAGATAACGGTCAGTATTTTTCCCTCCACCTCACCCTCCCTAATGTTTATCCTCATTCTATACTCATTTGACCTGTTTTGTGGTAGAGAAGGGCAAGAGGATAATGAAGGCAACATTGCAGGAAGGGTAGAGAAAAGAAGTAAGAAAAATGGAGAAGAGAAACACAGCAGTAAAGGGAGGCAGTTACACCTCAGAATTCAAGGAGAAGAGCACAGAGGGAAAAGGGGGAACCCTTAGGCACGACACCTCATGCTCACAGCCCTGGCTTTTTCCTTTCCCCACTCTTCCAAGGCCACTCCCCTTGTCTTCAGAAATCTCCTCCTCACAACCGCAAGCCCCTAGTCCAGTCTTTAGGCCGTCATGGAGTTTTCCTTCTGTATCTGAGGGCACCCTGAATACATTCACTCACTCTCTCCTTAAACTCACATTTCCATTACACTTACCACAGAGAATTCGCCTTACATATTTTTCTGCTTCAGATCTTTTTGTGGATCATCTTATTATGCTCTCCATAATATATATAATATCCTTGCTGGCTGCCTGGCTGGCTAGATAGATAGATAGATAGATAGATAGATTCTTTTTTAATTTTCCTGCCCCCATATTGTTCTAAGAGCTAAAAAAATATATTATCCTGGCTCTTTCCCATCCTGCAGGATGGCGAGTGCAAAAGCTGAGAAGCCAGATACTAAGGAGAAGAAACCTAAAGGCAATGAGGCTGATGCCAGAGGAAGGTTATGAAGATGACTCTCAGAACCAACGCAACTAAGGAGGGGAAGCCCCGCTGCAGCCAAAACCCCATCCTACTCAGATCAATTAGCAGATATTTCCAGCCAGCTATGTGTTCCAGAAAGGCCATGTACAAGAGGAAGTATTCAGCAGTTAAATCCAGGATTGAAAAGAATAAAGAAGAAGGTTCTTGCTGTTGTCACAAAACCAGTTGATGGTAACAAGAATGGTAGTAACCAAGTGGTTTAACTTTGCAAAACAACTACATACTACCCTACTGAAGATGAGACATAGCCAAAACACCCCTCAGTCATCATGAGAACAAACTGTGACCTAGTATGACTCTTGGGACCATTCTGATAATCCTCACTGGGCATCACAGAGCCAAAGGTGGTTTTTCTGAAGCAGCTGAGCAGTGGCGTGCTACCTGTGACTGGACCACTCATCCAGGTTCCTCTAAGAAGAACACACCAGAAATCTGTCATCAGGCCTCCACCAAAAATGGTATCAGTGTGGGAAATCCCAAAGCATCTTAATGATCCTTCCTTCAAAAACTTGCATCAGCTCAGACACCAGGAAGGTGAGAATATTGACACAAAGAGAAATACAAGCTTACAGAGCTGTGCAAGGTTGACCAGAAAGCTGTGAGCTCTCAAATTCAAAGTTGTTTCTCAGCTCCAGGGCTACTTCCACTCTGCTTTCTCTCACAAATGGCGTTTATCCTCACAAACTGGTGTTCTAAATTTCTTACAATAAACCTAATTAAGTAACTGATACATTTCAAAAACATTATTCTGATTGGTATTAGTCTTACATTTATTACAAGTATATAGCTGGGGATCATAACATAAACATATTATAAATCTTATAATTATTAAATTATACAATATATAAAATATATTGTATTAAAATTAATCTCAATAAATGACAGCTTTTATCTCAATTAATTTGTGATTTGCTATTAGTTAATGCTAAACTGTGGCCATTTTCAGAGTCAATTCTTTTTGTAAGTTTTCATTTTTTATAGACATAAGCACTTGTTTTTATCCACCTAAATAAATAGAGGAAATGGAAGTTTTATTATGCCAATGGCACTAAATTCTAGGGTCTCCTTCCTAGTTACCTACCAAAGTGACAAAGTGATACATCATCAAAAATTATTTTTAATGCCCTACCTGCCCTCAGTCAGGGCTTCCTTCAGTCTTTTGAAAGCTGAGAACTAGAGACAATTGTCTTGAGAACACATTTCCTTTTTATTTCATAATAAGAGCCATTCATTTGTTCAACATCAAGGTCAAGATTTTGAGTTCTTTATTTGCCAAGTTATTTTACACCCTAGGACAAGACACCCTAGCAAGATCTGCTAGGAGATGAAGTATGCCTTTATCCATAAAGAGGTAGGAAAGGTAAATGAGCTCTACCCCAAGGACTGGCCCTCGAGCAGACCCACTTGAGGAGAGTACATAAGAAATATGATTCTTTTAAAACTATCTGCCTGCATAGCCTTAGAAAGTCTTCATGTACCCCAGGAATATGCATGTCCCAATTTTAATATCACTGAACTAAAGACTGCATGCTCTATCCCTTACCTAATCTCCATTGCTGGTTCAAGCCCTACTTTCCTCCACTTTCCTCTGGGTCATTGAGTACTCTGTCCCTGCTGCCTAAATGTCACTCTCTCAGATGTACCTTCTCTGTTCTTCTAATATAGAATAGATTTCCCAGTTATTCTCTCAGTTCTCAGATCTTCTCCTTCCTAACACTTACCACAATTTGCCATCATATATTTATTTCTATTTAAGTAACTCACTAGACTAGTATCTAATGTGGTCCCCTACTGGTATTTTCAGCATCAGTTGAGAACTTGTTAGAAATGTAAGTCCTCAGGCCCTGTCCCAACCCTGCTCAACGAGAAACTCTGAAGCAATCTGTGTTTTAGCAAGTCTTTGAGTGTTTCTGATGCCACTAAAGTTTAGAACCTCTGCACTGAACCATAATCTCCAAGGAAATGGACACAATGACACATTTTTTGTCACTATATACACCTAGGACTTTGCCCAGTAGCCAGCACATGAGATGTTTCATAAATATATATTGTTAAATACACTCAAATAAAACAAAAGCTTTCCTACAGTTAGAAATACATTTACTAGTGACTATCTATCTGTATCTATATCTATATCTATCTATATATGCTGTCCAGAAAGTATCCAGCCATGTAATATGAAAAATAGAGGCATTAATGGCTGGATTTTTTCTGGATATATATGAGGTTGGACAGTAATTTTGCAAACTCACCCTAGAAAAAGTGCTATATACCTCGTTGCAGACTATCACTATGGTCACCTTCAAAGTACTCCCCTTTGGAAGCTGTGCACCGAAGCTAGTGCCTAGTCTACCCTTCAGAGAAATTTGGGAATTCTTTCTAGAATGGCCATCAGAGCTGTCATCATCCCCAAAATCTGACAAAGAAGTTCATGAACTAGCCACCATGCACTTACATTGGCAGCACTCTCCAAACAGCTCAGCAAAAAATAGTTCCCTCTCAATGCCACGGCCTGGGTTTGATTCCCAGCCAGGGAACTACCCCCCCCCCCCCACACACACACACACACACAAAAATAGTTCCCAAATTGATTTGGAGGGTGGACTACATGCTGGCATCACTGCACAGCTTCCCAAGGGGAGTACTTCAAAAGTGACCATAGTGATACTCAGCAATGAGGTATGTAGCACTTTTTCTAGGATGAGTTCATGAAATTAATGGTCCGACCTCATATCTGTGTATGTGTATGTGTGTGTGTGTGTGTGTGTGTGTGTGTGTGTGTACACACATACATATATAGAGATACACACACACACACACACACACACACACACACAAATAATAAGTTTCACAAAATAATACCCCTACTACATACCATGCACTCCAAACATTCTCTGTCTCCTTATGTGAAGTTTGAAAAGCCCTAGTCATTGCGGCTGTTCTAAAGAAATTCATGCTTATACCCCTGTTATTATCTTAATCTGAAATTCCCTTTCCCCCTTTATCTCCTCATGCCCAAATCCTACTCATTCCTTAAGGCCTACCCTCATAGTGAACTTCTCTGATACGAAGGTGTTCTTACACATTTTCTCTGTACCTAGCTTGTAACTTTGCTTGCTTTCTCCTTTTTATATAGTGTTTATAGGATGTCACTTTTTCTATTAAAGTTAATTCTTCAGAGCAGAATCCACATCTTTTTTCCCCCCTTTGGTTTTTTTTTTTAAGAGGTGAAACAAAGAGATAGTTTATTGAAGAGAAAGTACACTCCAAAGAGGTAGGAGCGGGCTCGAGCAGGAAAATGACTCAAGAGCCAGAATCCACATCTGATTCACAGCACTCAGCAGAGAACTTCAAATAACATTTCCTGCGTAAATTAGACATTCAAGGAAGGAGCCGTTAATTCCATTATGGTTCTGTGGTGAAATAATTTTAAAAGAAGTAGAACTGCAATGGGTGGCTGAGAGAGGGCGGGCTTATGAGAAAAAGGGAACCATATGGGCAAAGTACCCAAGACAGAAAAGTGCAGGCACATCCAGGCCACGTTACGTGTGTGGTGGAGAGAAAGCTGAAAAGGCCAATGGGGTCAGATGGTGGAGTGCTTTAAATGACCCAGACTTTATCCTGCAAGGAAAGGGGAACCAGCAGAGGTCTATAGTTGGTTTTCTGCTTTAAAAATGGTAACTTTAGTGGCAATGTGTGAGAGATAATAGGGTGCTGTGGCTATGAAAATGGGCCTCTCAGACCGGCTGCCTACGGCATGCCTCTGACCAGCCCGGCTTCCGGTCCTGTGGATCCAGCTCCGTATTTGCACGGGGAACACGTTTCCTTGGCTGCCCACAAACTACAACTGGGGAACGAGCATGAACCCATTCCTGTGGGACACGAAACTCCTCTGACTTTGGCTCCAGGACTCCCCAGCAGCCTGGCCACGACTTCACTACGACCTACAGGCTGATCCTTCCTACGCAGCCTCTTCCCTTCCTCCAGTCAGGTCTGCATGGCAGTGTGAAGTCTCTCCAGACCACTCCTGCTTCCTCACCTTAATCCCTCCCAGGCATTTCCCCTAATAAATCTGTTATGCTCCTAATCCAGTCTTGGCATCTGCTTCTCTGGGGATGTGAACCAACTGCAGAGGAGCAAATGAGATCAGACGGAGGCAGAAGCACGGAGGTAGGATGGGCATGCCTGGGTGTTAAAATACATGTACGCCTGAAAATGCACATGTGTTTACACACGTGTACAGAACAACGTAGAATACACAATGGACACTCAACCTTACTCCAATCATCAGAACTTAAAAAAGGAAGCGTTCACCTAGGAAGCCACGGCTCGGGAAGGCATGCACATCTTTCACCAAGCTGCATTTCTGAGTTGGTACACGTCCACCAAAGCCCGGATGACGCGGGATAGCCTTTCATAAAGTGCGAGGTGCCCAGCTGACCAGACCACTCTCTCCGTATCACGTGCTGCCAGGAAGCCCGGGCCACAAAACACCCGCAGAGGTCAAAACTTTCACCTTCCACTTTCCAAATACTGCTGACCCGGCCGGGTTTCATTTCACTTACTGGGCCACTTCCCATGTTGGGGCAGAAGGCTGGAGGAAGGGCGGAAGAAAGTGTTAGGATTCGAGTTTCATATCTGCTAAAGTAAACGCATGTTGCTTACTGCCACATTTCCAGAGAAAAGCTTCCCTAAATCAGGCAGCAGCTGCTCAGGGGAGCACACAACCGGGGGGCAGGCAAATGTGGTTTTTAAGGGCCAGATCGTCAAATTTTTTGCCTTTGAGGGACATACAGTCTCTGTTGCAACAACTCAACTCTGCTGTTACAGAGTGAAAGTAGCCACTGACAGTATAAAAATATCCGAGTGTGGTTGCATTCCAATAAAACTTTATTTACAAAAACAGACAGTGGGCCAGATTTGGACCATGGACCATGGTTGTCCAACGCCTGATATAAAGCAGGAGTCATCTTCCCCAAAAAAACCTCTTTTGCTTTGGAAGTGGATGCACCATCTACTTTCTAACTTGTTACCTACTTAATACAAAGAGTACAGTATTAAAATGATCAGTTATATTAAACTCCATCTGTCATATGGCAAATGGGCATGAAACAAGCTCTGGCCTGAAGGAAAGAAACCAAAATAGTCATCAGACTTCAACTTGAAATGACATTTATCAACCAGACTAACAGTTCTCCAAGTGTGGTCCTTGAATCAGCAACATCAGCACTACCAGGGAGATTGTTAGAAACAGAAATTCTCAGGCCCTGTCTGAGACCTACTGAATCAGAATATGTCAGTGTTCTAACAAGCCCTGTGAGTGATTCTGATGGATGGTCAAGCTTGAGAACCATAAGCTCAGCTATAGCTGAAGCTTCCTGTGCTTCAAATTCTCTAGCAGCAAAGCAGGAATATTGAAGTCGTCTTATTTTCCCCTATCACTAGGGTCAAAGCTGGGCTGATATACATTTAAGGTGCTTTATTTAACTGAAGTGCTTAAGTCAAAGTACATGCTCGGGGTTTCTTTTTCTTTGAATTAGATCTGCATTTAGAAGAAAAGATTATTTAGTTCTAAATCAAATATATATTCACTAAGATTTTCTTCAGTTTAATCTGAAGTAAGACCAATAGAGTACTTAGGCCTTTAGAGATAAAATACATAACACGCAAAGGGGATCAAATCCCCGCTGGCCAGGGCCAAGATGTGTACTTGTACACCTCTACTGTGTGGAATTAGGCAACACCCAAACCCCACCCAAGTATCTATTTGCACTCCTAATTTACATGGGGACCAAAGAGAATCTTGGGAAAAATCTCAAGCCATATCTATGACTGAGAATCAGATATTAGAGACATATCTGGGAGACTTGGTGAGGTAGGAGAGGAATGGCAATGAGAAATGAGAGGGGAAAAAGAAGCCAGATGTTTATTCTCCTGCTCCACATGCACACACACAGGGAAATAAAATTAACCATAAGGAAAAGCAATCTGACAAACCAGACACAGCCAGGTAGAATGCCCTTCGGCACCTGAGTACCTAAGCAGAGTCAGGTTCTGGGTATGTCCTGGCAGCTGGCATGAGCACCATTTCCCCCAGCTCTCCTAGAGGCACACGAGCCCCCCAGGAATACACAGTGACTGGGCTCATCAAGTCTGCTCATGGATAGTGTGGGATCACTGAGTTCTATAATGTTCCATGGGTCCAGCAATTCTCCTGAGGCATGATATTCTTTCCACTTAGCAAGAGGCTGCTAAACTCTTAAAAAAGATGTACAAGGATCGCCCACTCTGGAGTCAGATAAAGAATTGATAGCATAGCAGAGCCAAGAGTTTCATAGTCAGGAGTATCACAGAGCTTATATTAGGCACCCTTTGAGAACTTCCTCAACATTTGGGGAAGTCTATGTGAAGTCCTGGAGTTCCCAAGTGAGCCAGGTGGAGCTCGATTGCAGCAAGACTCTGTAACTGTGTTAAGGTAACTTTATTATACCTCTAATATAGTGATCAGGGCTGGGGATGGGGAGCGGGGGGAATCTGATACTCCTTGTGTCCTGTATCAGATTCTCTCTGCTTCACCTTTCATTTATCCTAACACTCACTACAGCAACTGGTTTTGCACAGACTCCAACTAGCCTCACACAGACGCGGCCCAAAGGGCCCCTCCTCAAGAAAGCTCTTTCCTTGCACTCCAGAGCTTCTCTGTTGAGACTGGGGAGAGGGGCAATTAATACTCACGAAGTGAAGTTTTGACCAATGGGAATAGGAAATGATTAATGAATGCTTCCATCTTTTTCCCACCACCACCACCAAAAGGAAGGTTCCAAAACGCATTTCATTCAGCATCGCAAGCAGACCTGTGGGGTCAAGTAACCAGTTGCCCATAGTCATGGCTGACTTTATATTGCATACTTGTTTGGGGTCTTCCTCCTTCCCTGCTTTGTACCCCTGTCCATCACTAGTGACTTCTGTATCTCACTCTCCCATAAATAGTTGCACTTAAACCTCTGGTTCAAACTCCTTTCTGAAGAATTCAGGTTAAGGCAGAAATGTTTAGGTTCCACGTGACTTAGAAGCAATAATATATTTGTGGTCAATATAGGACTTGCACATCTTTCAAGACACACACATGGCACTATTTCCTCTTTATTGGCATATAGCGTAACAAGTCCATTGCACGCTTCTAGCACAGATATTATAATCCTCATCAATTCCCTAGATTCCTAATCCTGCATTTTCAACAGACAAACAACTTTAGTCTTTTTTAAAAAGTTAACTACAACTACATGCCAGTACTCTAAGAATTCATTATCAATACTCTAGTGATCTGAAACTGCAGTTATCAAACAGGTTATGAAGCAGATCCAAGATATTACAGATGATGAAAAGACATACAAGCAGAAAGATGTGAATACTACAGTGTCTTAGTTTCAGCAAAGAGAATGAACAACTGAAGATTTTTCTACAGCTATAATGATAATCACTTCTAAAACTGAAGGAGAAAAATATTTTAACTGGTATTTCATTTCCTGTCCTATTCTGTCCCTCTCCCCACCACGTCCATTCTTCTACTAAGGTCTTCTGCTTCTTTGAACAGATGGTTGCTGCTTCATTCTGTTTGCTGTTTCAGGTTTTAACACAAAACTCCAATGATCATTTAGATTGCAGGCAAAATTTAAGAATACTTATATTAAGTGAGAGAAAATAAATGAAATGCAGCTATGATTTTCAAAGCAATCTATAAGCTAAAACACATTAATTCTTCATGTTAATAAACAAATTTTTGGAGCATGAAAAGCTGAGGATAGGGAGAAATTCCCATTTCAAACATTCTAATCTTCTAGTCCAGAACAGAAAATAGCAGTGGTATAAATTAATTTTTCTACCTGTGGTAGAAAGTTTTTAATCTTTTGGACATGAAAGGAAAAATTACATAACCTTTTTTTTATACATGGCACATGCACCACCACCTCACAGATCTACTCAAACATCCTTAATGGCACTGGGTATCCACATCGTCACCCTTTAACCCTCTTCTGTCTCTGTCCAAGATCACCCCAGGCATGAATCATTTTTAATTCCAGAAAATGAAGCTTCTTCAAAGACAAAGCTTTTAAATGCTACTGAAAATACCCCTCAGGATTTTTGTCATCATTTGGCCACATTCTCAACCCAGATAGCTCTCAGGGATTGTATTCCCAAGGATGGGGGAGCTGGTCATAATCCTTTGACCCTGAACCACCACATTTGATGACACCACATTTTGATCATGATAACCCTATAAGCAGGTACTACTTTAATATTACTTCAATATAAGGATCAATTAATTTACTGGGCTAATGATTATGTGGAACTCAAGTTACACGAAAACTTACTCTAAGTCACCTTGTGCACTCTCACAAATGTCTATAATAGTAATCCAAGACCCTCACAGCTGTGCTATGGCAGGAAATCTCAGCTCATCTGATTTTTTTTTCTAGCAAAATGAAATGGCTGAAATAAATAAGCCACCTAAATAATCAAAGGGATATACAATGCTATATTTTTCAGCCTCTCAAATGTGGTTATGTTCTGGCTAATAAAATGTAAATAACATAAATATGTCAAAATTTTTCTAGGTTCATCTACGAATACAAGGGTTGTCTAGAAAGTATCCAGCCATGTAATATGAAAAATAGAGGCATTTATGGCTACATATTTTTTTTCTGGACAGCAGTCATATAATATGATCTCCGTAAAATTTCTTCAGTTTTTTTTTCCCCTGGAGCTAGACAAGTGGATTATAAAACTATAGGTTCTTCTGGGATAGGCCATTAAAATAAGCCCTTATCGCTTCCTCCTTGCTACAGCAGTCATCTCTGGCCGTGAGGGATTTCGCGGGTAAATGCCACAAGCCAAGACAATAGACCACAAGACAGAAAGAGCTTAAGCCGCTGATGATGTTAGAACCACCACGCTAACCTCTGACTCCTACCTTCAGCCTTCTCTTACCAAAGAAAACAAATTCCTTTAAACTTATTAAGCTACCCTCTTAGTTTTTTTTTTTTTTAACTTTAGTTGAACCTAGTCCTACCCGATGCAATACACTATTAGCCAAATGGCCAGATGGTATCATCCATGATGTAAAATGAGTCCACCATTTCTGATGTCCACAGCTCACTCTGAAAAGCATTCCCCAAAAATAATAAGATGGACTGATAAATGAAGACAGGTGGATAAATATATGATTAAGTAAATATAGCAAAATAATATTAATAATTGTAGAATATAGATTATAGGTATATGGGAATTTGGTACACAATCTCTTCAACATTTCATAGTAAAATGTGGAAAGGTTTATTGACAAGCCATTAGTGCCATTTATCAGGCAGTCAAACGCTATTTCTAGTAATGAGGAGTTTTGTAGCTCCTTTTCTCTCGCTAAAAGGGTCACTTCCCTTCCTGTTCCATAAACACTATTGTGGGCTTAAAGTCTTAAAAAATAGAACTGGAAGTACTGCCAATGGGACAAACCGGGTGCAAGTAAAAATTTTAAAGGCTGTATAAACAGAAATCCATCTGGAAAGATGTTTTCTCCATCAGTACAGTAAAAGCTAGAATAGAATTTCCTGATATAGATGTACTGTTTGACTCCCTGCAAATCCCACTGGGTACAAGACAGAGGCGTCTTGCTCTTTAATTTAAAAGTAACTTTCACGAATAAGTTGAGACTAAGAATGTTAGAATCTCAACTAACCAGAGCCCAGTACTAGGCAACTCCATTTTCTTCCCTGGAGGAGTTCCTTCTCCTTAACAGTGTAGGTAGGCTTCTAAAGAGATACAATTTCAACTTTGTCTCCTGATCAACCTGAAGCATTTCTGTCAAGAGAGTAACCGTTGTGGTGCTGCATCTTTTCTGACGGGTCTGTATTCTTAGCAAAACGAGACTGGAAATGACTGCTCAACAACTACTGGCAGGATGCTAAACTCTGCAGAAGCTTTGCCTGCAAACTGCCAATAGAGAAAAAAAGTATTTACCTCTTCTCTGAGATGCAGTAAGAATGTGAATTGGCATTCCTGAAAACAATGCTAAAACACTGATTTGGACTATTGTGTCTACTTAAAAGAATCTATTTATTGGGACAGAAATCCCTTTAGAAAATGGGACAAATTTAATTTTGGAGAATTGAACTATGAACTCATCCAACAGTATTTATGTATGGTATTTATTGAAGGGCTGCAGGAACAGACACAGAGCCAGTTGAAGAACATGGAATCACATTATAATCCTGCAGAGCCACTTGCTTATGATGTACTGAAATTTTCTGCTTCTGAATCAACATTTTCTAAATTTGATCTCATCTTGGAAAGAATGCTCTTAGAAAGCGTGGAGAAAACATCCTCAGCTGTGTTTATATTGTTCAAGGATGAAAAAGAATACAACTTCCACATAGATTTAATTTTGGAAGAAAATCACCCTCTGTACATAGAGGTCTACAGCACAGTCTTCTGGGAAAGAAGTAAAAAATGGAGAACACCAGACACTAGAGACATTATCTGTATCAGGCAAAATGTTAAGCACTTTACATATTATTAGCCTCGATCCTCACAAAACCCTATAAGACATGAATTGTTATTATCCCATTTTATAGACAAAGTAACAGAGGCTTAGAAATGTTTGCCCAAGGTCACCTGCCAATAAGTAGTAGGGCCAACACTGGGGCCCAGGCCTGCCTGATGCCAGAATCTGATCTTTTAACCACCATCTGACTGCATGATCTTTGAAAGCCAAGAGCCACACAGAACACTCGATGTGTGTGGTGGGTGGGGAGCAGGGGAAGGAGGAGAAGGAAGGAAGGGAGGGGAGACTTGTCTAACGTACATGTTGGGAATATTGTAAAAGAAGTATTTAGAGGTTATAGATAGGAAGTACTTCATATCAATCTGCGTGACTTTGTATCTTACCTTTCTCAACCTACATTTCTTCTGTGTTTTATTTCTTTTGAAAAAAAAAAAGTATTTATATCTTAAACAATTGTAAAATTGGTTCATTGTAAACTACGTCTTCTCCTCTCCATTTTCTCTGCACCTTTCTCCCAAATATTTATTGAACACCTACTGTGTGTCAGATCCTGTCATTTCTATTCTGCCGATAATATAGAATAAATCCAACTTAATTCACTTGTATTAATTATGAGGAAACAGAGAAAATATACTTTAACTGTTAACACAGAATAAGAAAATGAGGGGCTAGGCTAAAAGGCACCAAATGAACTGTCAGGATATTATCAGTATTGGCATTAAAGAATCAGATGAAATCTCATGTTAATAAACCAGACCGGACATCCGGCTTGAGTTCCAATCCGACTTTCCCTGACCGTCACCATGAAAGATATGCACCCTGCACCACCACCACTGATATTAAGGCTCCAGAAAGCAGTTGATGGCACTGGAGAAGGGCCTTTTTGTGGGGAGGAAAACAGAAAAAGAGATTAGGCCAGCGAACCCAATGAGGATTGATGAGAAGAATTGAGACTACTCCATTTCCTCTTTATTTATGGCCTGCTGACTCTGTGACTTGTCAGAAAAGGATTGAAACCTTGTCTATCATGGTCACCACTGTATCCACAGCAGTTGTCACTCTACCAGAAATTAGACACTCAATACAAAATTGTTTGAATAAATGAATGAATTAATGAATAAGCCAGAAATGACAAAGAAGCACTGACATTATTTCTCTTATTTGACACAAAAGCAATAACCATTCATCCAGAAAATGTTGAAGTCTCTATGTCCAATTTATATGCATCCAGAAATCTCTAAAAGCTCTAAGTTCTATTATGAATCCACATCTCACAGAAACCACAAGAAAAACCCCAGTAATCTATAACTCTAATATGAGATATAATCACAGATAAGAGATGTAGGAAGGCAGCATGTGGACAGAATTACTCATTTCCTTGCTACTAAAACTGTTTGGTTTCACAAAGAGTCAGTCACCCTGAAAATTTGTCACATACATGAAGGAATCTTCCTTTTGGAAGAATCACCTTGTTGGTTTCTGTCAAATGACCCCATTCACCACTGATTTCCAAGCATCCTGAATCAAGCAACGATTGTGAAATATGGGGAAATCTTGGTTAGCTGAAAACACTAACAGTCACAGTTATTTAGTCTGATCAAGTACAATGGGCAAAGCAAATATTCTGATCAATTTTTCTCATTGATGTCACCTGCTTCTCTTCCCAGTCACCCCAAGGGAGTTTCAGATAATATAGTGATAATAGTTGAGTGCAAAAAAAAAAATAGACTATGTCAAAATAATATATTTTGCAGTCATTTTTATTCAAACCTTTTGCGTCCCTCAACACGTATTTGCTCCCTATTTCAAAACATTCATAAGAAGCCATTGAGAGTAGGAGCAACTCTACCACAGAAAAGTCAAAGGAGCAAAAGAGGAGCAAGTCTCAAGAGAAGTCAGAAAGGACATCTGAAAGGGGCACAGAGCAGAGGAACCTGACATGGAACCCAGAGTTCCTAAGGAAAAACACTGGACAGGTAGAAATAAGATGAGTTATGAACAATGTGAGTCTTGATATGGTGATAATAGGGAGTAACAGCCCCTAAATAATAACATAATGAAAACAGTGTAGGTAGATAGGAGAGAAAGAAGCAGCAAAGAGACAAACTAAGTATATGGTCAGAATAATCCAAACTTACAGGCCTTGGCTAGAGCTGTGGTCACAGAAAAGTCAAGACAGGACCAGATTAAAGTCTCACAAGACTGTGTCCTCAGGGTCTCATGTTCACTACATTTTTGTGGAATCAACGAAATGAAAAATGAAAAGGAGAAAAGTCACAGGCAAGGTACCTGATAGGCTGGCTCTAAGTAATTTACTCCAAAGGACAAGAAAAGGAGAAGCACCTATGACAAGGTGGAGAAATGCAGCATTCGGCCACGGGATGGAAGTGACAGTGGGGATGCGGAGTAGAACTGCCCTCAGGGCAGTCAGCAACATGGAGACCCAGTCCATGACAGAATCAGGACTGGAGGTGGGAATTTAGAGGTGAGATCTAATGGCAGGAAAGTGAGATCACAAAAGAGATGCTGAGGACACAAAACAGAGCTTTAGGTGCATTAGGAAAGGGAACTAGCAAAGGAGACTGAGAAGAAAAAGTCAAAGAAAAAAAAAGAACTAAGAAAGTGCAGTTTCATGACTTTGGTGGAGAAAGTTTCAAGGGATTGTTTGTGGTGAAATGAGGACTCAGGTTTGCGAGTGAGGGAGGCTGAAGCTGAGCTCTAGCTCTGCCACCAGCTCAGTTTGGGACCTGGAGCAAGTGTGGGCTTCCGTGTTACGACCTGTAAGTGGCCTGGGTTCCGTGACAGATCTCAGGATCCCTGGGGACTGAAGGTGTCAGAGGTCAGGAAGGATGGGACCAGAAACAGAGAGTGATAATTAATCTCAAAGAGACAATGCCACCAGTAAGGGTGGGAACGAACAGGCATGGAGTGAGGAGAAAAGAATAAATAGGACTGCAAGACTTTGCAAACAAATGCAAGTACCAAATGCAGGACCAAAGGGAAATTTTGTTTTGATGATGGGGGAAAGTAGAGGTTATCAAAGCCACAGAAGACAGGATTAATGGTGAAAATGTGAGACAAGATCTTAGAGAAGATGGGTAATAATGGGATCCAAACTACGAGGAGGTAAAAATGAAAGAACATTTTTTTAAAACTAAGGTGCTAAGAAAAATGATGCCTGAAATTTCAGGGAAATCTGCTGTATAAGTACCATGAAGGCAAAAATGAAATAATAGAGACTGCTCACCTAGAACTGAGTGTCTTTCCAACATAGCCTAAAAAGAAGGCAAATCTTCGTGTCAGTTATCTTCTGCAGCTTACAAATTGCTCCCAAAATCTGTGGTTTAACACAGCAAATATTTTTTTAACTCAAACACTTGGTAAGAGCCAGGCATCCAGAAACACCTCAGCTCAGTATTTCAGCTCAGGAACCCTCATGAGTCACGCAGTCATGCTATCTGCCTGGGCTGCAATCATCTGAAGTTCAGACTGGGACTGGAAAACTCACTTCCATGATGGCTAATGGCATGGCCATTGGCTGGAGGCCTTGGTTCCTTATCACGCATACCTTCCCTCATGCCATGGTAGCTGGCCTCCTTGCCAGAGCAAGTGATTCAAGAAAGTAACCAAAAATGGAAGCTGCTATGACTTAGTTGTTGAAGTGACAGGGTCACTGCCACCATATTGTATTCATTATAAAGGAGTTACTAAGTCCAGCTCACTCTCAAGGGAAAGAGAAAAAACTCCACCTCTTGAAGGGAAGAATGTAAAATAATTTGTGGACAAATTTTAAAACCACCACAGACAGTGAGGAATAGGAGGAAGATTGGCAGTTTAGAAAAAAAGTAGCTGTGAAATATCCACTGTGGGGGCACCTCGGGGTTATTGAGAGTAGATTATAAAGGTTCCCCAAAAGGTTATACGAATGCTACAAGAACAACAAAATGAACTTTTCAAAAAGCAAAAATGGTGATATAAATTTATACCTATTAATCTAGAAACTTACAAAGGGGGAAGACGAGTGTTACCAGATGGGGTAAAAGCTTACAAAAAACACCTGTTAAAGGTCATAAACGTAAAGACTAACTTCACACCAGGTCCATCTGATGTACTCACCCTCTGTGGAGTCAAAGAGGAAACGCTGATGCATGCACAGTATCGGGCACATGGCTATGCTCACTGTAGTGGTCAATGAACTCCAATTTGAGCCATCTCTAGTTGGGTTAAGAAAGCTCCTGAGTATTCTTAGTTCCACTGAATTATCCCTTCAAAGCAATTTAGAGCAAGAATCATGTTGCTGTTGTTTTCATTTTAGCATCTCTAGTTAGTACAACACCTGGAGGAGAAAAGCACAGAGAATACATATGTATCTACTTGATGAAATGATGCATGGCTGGATGGGAGGATGAACAGTTCAAATGAAGAAGCTAGTATATGTTATTCCCCTTTCATGGACTTGTAATATTTAGATTTTAAAGGGACAAGAAGGTACTGAATTCATTACTTCTTAACCCTGGAAATACTGGTAGTTTACAAAGGATCATATAGCAGCCAAATAGAAAAATTCCTGAAATAGCAAATAATTAGCAAATACTATTTTCTTGAATAATTAACAAAATTATTTGTTAGATTCTTAGGTATATTTTTAATTAAATGATTTATTCACCTTTATTTTCTTCTACCTGTCACTATTTAATGATAAATGTGTACAACATAATACATTTTCAAAATAGAGGAACCTAGACTCAATTAACATACTTTCTTAATCTAATTATTTAGTAGGCTATCTACCTTACTTTAACTAAAACCTACTTTGTCAAAAATAAATAAATAGAGAGCCAGTTTAAAAATTAAATTATTCCCAATTACAGATAGTCCAGGTATGCATTTTAACAATTTAAAGATATTATTTTCCCTCCTCATAAAAATACAATAAAACCATATCATCATAAGCATATATTTAATTTTGATGAGCATCTGTTGTAAATAAATTGGATATTGTACTGGAAATAAAGAGCACATGAATGTATTTATTTGGGTAAATAAAACAGAAATAATTGTTTAGTGGATAGCCAAAAAAATGTTGTCCAGATCTATTTTCAGCATGGCTATAACTTTTCCACACATTTTGGTATATAATGTAGAACAACTTTAAGTTAAATAAGATTAAAAGCAAATGGAATGTTTGTTGCTTATTTTAGTATTAACTTTACTGTAACCTTATTCTAACTTAATGTTATACTTATGTTTGATACTTATTACACACATGGAAATATATATTAGATCACATAATGAAATATAAAATGTATATAAAATGGGAACCATATAGGATGGTATAAATATCCACTTGTCAAATGCTCTTAAGAAAGAAATGCATATTCTGCTCTGGACTTTTACAGGAAAAGATTTAAAGGATTTTCAAAATTTGTACAAATCAACTTCAATCATTTCTAAATACTAGGAAATGAAATATTCTTTTCAGTGGAAGGGGAAAAAGTTAAAGTTTTAAAAAACTTAAATAAAAATTTACCTCCTAGATGCTTCTAGGTGATTCCTCAAAGTGGCAGATGGTAAAATAAAAGAGAGAGAGAGAGAGAAGGGAGGGAGGGAGGGAGGGAGAATATATACTCACCTATGAATAAGAATGAACTGTGATTGTTTCCATAAGTGAGCAATGATTTAACTGAACTTCTCTAATATGTATCAGAGATTCTAACAAAAACAGCAGAGTGCTTCATTGCCCAACTGCAGAATAAATGACTACATCCATTCCAAAGGCCTACAATGTGACAAATGGTCCAGAGACTTCAGGTCCTCGCCCTTCTTAGGGACAGCTAGAGGGAATTACAGCTGCCCGCAGTGTTTTTATCTATGGGGATCTGTTGGGAAAGGCAGGGATAATATGCAGTGCTGTGCTGGAGGCAGCACACACGGATTCTCAAGAGGCAAATGTGTGTATCTCTTCCCAAGTTCACATTCAATGATGTTGTACTGGGGGCTTGAAAGGAGCCAAGGTGGGAGTATTTACACTACAAAAATTGGCAAATTGCTAAAAATCAGGGCTTTTGATCCAGACAGTGAGTTGCTGAACATTTATGGGCATACCACTATTGATCACAAGTCAACATAACCCTACAAAAAAATTAGTGATCAGTATTCATGCCGCTGTTGCCCAACATAGCAATCCGGGGGAGATGATCTTCTTCTAACTCCAACTTTCCAGGTGAAATCAACACTCTTTTGGAAATAGGTTAGGCTATAACTATTAATTATTTGATTAATTTAAATGTCCAAGTTATTGATTATACTGACCTCATTGTCCAAATCAATAAAATTTCACTGGATTCAAGTTAGCTTGAAGAGAGACCAAAGAGTAAACGATGCAATCCCTAATACTGCCCATCCCATACAGTGGCTATAATTACTCTCCTGGCCTTTATTTAAATGACTTGCTCATATAATAACTGTCAAATGTAAAACAGAAGTAAGCAATATAGAATGATAAAGAGAAAGAGATGCTAATAGGCAGTCCAGAGGCACAGGTTGCATCTGTTTGTGTGTGTGTTCCTGAAGACCATACCAAGTAATCGATTCAGACAGATGGTCTGACTCTTTTCCATTTGGTTTCTCTAAGTCTGCACTAACGGCAAAGACGATCGGGCTGGGTATCTTCTGGCTCCCCTCCCGATCTGCTCCCTGCCTCTCTTCACCCTGCCCTCTGCCCAGGGACCGACCATGGGCTGGCATCACAAGGCTTCCTTGCCATCTGGCTCCCCGGGAGGAAAAGAGGAAGGGGAGGGAAATTGGGGCCTTTTCCCCCAGCTCCATCCCTCCATCAAAAAGGAAGTTGCACCCCTCCCACAAAGATCACAGCTCTTGTCAGGCAGCCCCTCCACGAAGCTGCCCACTTCCAGTTCCAATTACCTATCCTCCCACAGCCCCCTCAACCCGCAGCACGGCCTGGCTGTAACAGCTCCAGCATACTTCACTGGCCCTCGTGAGCTGCCCACACCTTGCCAAAGCCTCTTTAATTGGCCCTTTATTACATTCTGTTCCTATTATTCAGTGTGAGTGTGGCACCTATTTCCTGCTGGGACCCTGATGGACAGCTGTAACAGTGTTGGAAATCCAGAAAAACTGAGCACAGTCAGACTGTTGTCTCCTGGACACTTGTGATACCCTCCACAAGACTGTGCCACATAAAACCCTGTGCTTTCAGACGCATCTGAAGTATCAGCCAAATGATCCACAAGAACTCACTGAGCCCCTGTCCCACCCCACACCATCCTGGGCACTCGTGTGCCATCCTACCAACAGGGGATCAAAGTCGTCACTTTATTTTTCTACATTGAACTTCTTTTGAAGCCGGATCTAATTTCTTCCTGTAGAGTTGTACAAAGGTACATGACCCCATTAATTTTGATAGTATTTTATCCCCATATGAAATTTCTATATTTAAAATACACAATAGTTACCAATAATAATAATGATAGCAATAAACAAAGCCCAGGTTCTCTATAGCATAAGCATAAGGTCAAAACAGAATAGACAACAGAGACCACATCGACCTCCAAAATGTATTTGAGCCTAAAGTCAGGGGGAGAACAATCCCCACCTCCCTATTCTCATAGAGATCCATCCCAGAAAGCTGAATGATAAAAGCTGGTATTTTCTGAGTGCTTCCACAGGACAGATCCTGTGCTGAGTGCTTCACCTGGAATGTCTCAATCAATACTCCAAACAACTCTACAAAGTGAGTGTACTGCATTAGTACTCCCATTTTATAGACGAGGAAACTGAAGCTTACAGGTTCTGGTTCTGGCCCATGCTCACAGGTGGCCACAAGCTGAGGTTTGAATACAGGCAGCCTGCTCCAAGAATCCAGGCTCCTCACCTCTGCACCCAAATTCAGGCCAGGGTCAAGAAACTTCTAGAGTCTAGAAAATCTAATGTTTGAAAGGATGGTTTAAAGAAAAAAAAAAACCTTCAATTTTCCTGTAAAATATTCCTATTGTCCCTTTTAAATCTTCAAGGTCACCCACTTAGATCTGAGGAGTATTGTTCTATATTACTTTTACGCTCTGGACAGAATGTCTTCTTGGCCTCAAGCTACACTCCCCCCAACCCTGTCAGAGTTCTCAAGTTCATATGCTTCCAGAAACCCCTATTGTCTTGACTTGATAATGGCTTTGTAGTGTCCAAGGCCATAAAGCATTTCTTCCTGTAGTTCCTCATAATGGACAAAGGCAAAAAGAATGATTTCAATGAATTTTTTACCTATATTTTCTTTTGTGATATTTCAGGTATGCGACAATTAATAAAACTTCCCCCCGGGATATTCTAATTATAAACTTCTTCCCACGGATGTGGAGGGAATGGTCTATTTCACAGAAGAGCATTTTGTAAAACTCAAATTTAAAATTTAGCTGAAAATGAGTTCAACTATTTCACCTAGTCCTTTTCCTACTCTTGGAGCACCGGTATATCAATCTGAACTTTAAAGAATAGCCATCAGCCACTTCCTTTGGTGGCCAGTTTTTGCTTAAGGTTACAAATTCACTGGAACTAGCAACCCTAGGCTTTTGTGCTTCGAGAGACATTACCATAGCATTCCCACCTACTATTTTTTAACTCTCCAAAGAGCTGAATGTCCTGCTTCATTTTCTCCCCACCTCTAAGGATTGGGGTATTATTAGTATATCAGTTTGCTAGGGCTGCCATAGCAAGGCAGCACAGACTGGACGCCTTATATAACAGAAATTCATTTCCTCATGTCCAATTCTGGACACTAAGATTCCAAGATGAAGGTATCAGCAGAGTTGGTGCCTTCGGAGAGCTGTGAGGGAAAGTCAGTACCACACCTGTCCACTTGGTTTGCAAATAACCACCTCTCATTTTGTCTTCACGTTGTCTTCCCAATACGTGTATCTGTTTTCAAATTTCCTATTGAATTAGGGCCCATGTTAATGACCTCATCGTAACCTAATTACCTCAGTAAAGACCCTGTCTCCAAATACACATGATCATATTCTGAGGTACTGGGTGTTAGGAGTTCAACATATAAATTTGGGGGGAGACATAATTCGGCCCATAACAATGAGTATTTGTCTTATAATGAGTGTACTGTGCTTTTCATATCAACTCATCAATATTTAAAAGAGAAAAAAAAATAACACATCTATTTTTGCAGGTAAAGCCCCTGCCATTTCAACAACTGTAGTTACCCTCACCCCAAAACGTACTGACTAGAGACTTACAAAAATTGTTTTATGTTTTGCTTTGCTTTGTTTTCAAAAAGAAAAGAAGGAAGGAGGTAAAAACAGCTTATAGAGAAAGCTTATGTTTTCAAGCCAGTCCACCTAGCAGAGCCTTAAGTCCTAATCCTTAGACATTCCCACCTAAGGGCCCTCATTCCATCACGTATGTGATTCTCTCCGGGTGCCGAGCTGCCTGCCTTTGCTTTTCTGTTTTGTTTTGTTTTGTTTTAATTATTGTTTTTCACTCTTTGGAACATTTATTTGTTGTGGTTTTCTTTTTATATATTCCCCAGGGTGAATTTTCCCAACTAGGTTTTCCTTTCTATATTTATCTTCCCCGTGACTTTGGATGGTGTCCACGTGGGCAGGTCTAGCTGAAAAGAGCGAAATCAGGGCAACGGAGCCATGACACACCAGCAGGGGCAAATGAACTTTCCTACATCGCATGTCCCCTTAAGCACCATCTCTTACTTCAAAAAAAGAAAAAAAAGAGTGAGCGCGAGAGAGAGGGGAAGTTTGTGTTAACTCGAGAAACACTTATCACTGGCCTAGCCCCTTTGTCCTCCCTTCCAATCGCAACCACCACAAAATGCACGTGACAAAGCTCGGCCTCACTGGAGCTCAGTGTATATGCATGAGTTAAACAAGCGCCTTTATCTATTTTACTTTACACAACTAGTTGGCTGGGATTCAACAGCAGAACTTAATGATCCAACCCCTAACTAGTTCATGTAAACTGAAAGAAGTCATTCCATATCTATGCCTCAGATTTCTTATTGATAAAACAGGAGTACTATCACCCAAGGTATTAACGTTACTGATTTTGACTGGAAAAAAAAGGAAGCTACTATACCAGGGCTATCTGAAAAAAGCCCACCCATAAATGCCTGTGTTTTTCATATTACATGGCTGGATACCTTCCTCTTACGTTTTAGAAAAAGAGCAGGCTATTTTCAGCTTACAAGTGGGCTCTGTTCCAAATGTTCCTTGACAAGTCAATTACTGGGAACTTGGCACACATTTTCCCAGAGAAACAATATGACAAAGGGTGCTTGGGCTAGGCGCCGGCGTATCCTGTGTGCAGGTGAACAGAGGGCTAACGCCGCCCTAGAGTATGGCCAATGCACCTGTGATATTCATGGGAAGGGGAGCCATGTCCCAGTGGGTATCAGGCATCCTCTGTCACAGGGACAAGGGGCATCGCCAACGAATACATGTCTACGGTGGAAGTGTCTCTGTGCCTCCCATGCAGTTGACTCTCCAGAAAAATCTATGAAGGACAGAAAAAGGGGGTCTATAGGCCTATGGGAAGGGGCTCCTTAGAAGTGGAGGATAACGAGTGACCAGCAGCCTCAAGGGAAGAAGGAGGGAGAGCTGAGATAAAGGGGATCGGGGCACGCGCTGTGAGGAAGGGGTTTCAGAACCACTTGTCCAGGGCTCTGATAACGACTGGGGGCAGCACAGGTGCTGCTGTGTGGAGCTGCCCGTGTACCAGGTACTCTGCATCAGGTTTGGAGCCAAGTTTGCAAACAAGCAAATCAGCCTTTATTTTTTTTTCTAATTGAAAAGACACCAGACACACTACGAACCAACATGAATGGAATGGTAAACTGCAGCCATCAAGACGAACGATAACTCTTTGCGGTGCTGAAGGAAAAATATCTCTTAGGGACATCAACCTACACTGAAACCTCATAAAATCTTTTCAGAATAAATGAATGAATATGAGAAATAACTGCAGGGTTGGATAATGAAGCCAGGTGTCAGAAAAAGACATGGATGTCCATTTCAACTGAAATACCATGCAGCTTTTTTAAAAATAAAGACACTCCATATATATATATATATATATATATATATATATATATATATATATATATATATTTAAAACATTGTTAAGTGATACAGTTGAGGGGCAAAACAATATGTGATTTTTAAAAAAATGGTAGCACAGTCCTACACAAATATATATTAGATTATATTATATATTAATATATAATATATAATATATTAATATATAATAGATTTCTAAGAAGATATCAGCTGTGGTTACCTCTGAGGAATGGGACCATGAATTGATATAAAAGACAGACAAACTCGACTGTTTCTTCTTTCTATGCTATTTAAATTTTTATTATTAATATAAACAAGAATGACTTTTTTCAAGTTTTTATTACACTAAAATGTCCATTATTAAAACTTACTATTTTAAATTTTTTTTGGGGGGGTAGCTCCCTGGCTGGGAATCGAACCCAAGCTGCCACGTTGAGAGCACCAAAGCCTAGGCACTACACACCGGGGAACCCCCCTTTAAATATTTTTAAGTGTACAGTTCAGTGGCATTAAGCCCATTCACATTGCTGGGCAGCCCCCCACCATCCACCTCCAAAACATTTTCCCCCCTCAAACTGAACCTCTGTAGCCATTGAACAATGACGCCCCACTCTCCTCTCCCCTAGAATGACACTCAGCTTAAGACACTAACCTCGAGAAAGTCCTTCCACACAACACATCCATATTGAATTAGTGGGTCACAGTGCTACCTGAGAAGTGATAAACATACTTGACCATTTATGATAGACATAATTCGATAATAAATTCATGCTGTCAAATCAGACAAACAAGCAGGTTTTGTAGGTTCTGTTGAAATAACACTGCTCCCGAAACAGGAAATTCCATAACACAATATCAGATCGGGTATTCATCTGTCTACTATTAATGTGTGCAGATTATTAATCATCCTTGATGGGGATTTTTCCCACCTCCTAATTATCCTGAATCTCAGAGGTTGCTACATCCATGCACTTGGGACTTTGAAACACTGCAAAACTGAAGTAGCAAGCATGCTAACATATCCTAACCGCTTTGCTCACCCTTCCTAGATCTGTTTCTCCCTCCCACTTCCTAGTTGCATAACAACGAGTCCATCAAGAGGGGAAAGCTATTTACACAGATTGACGTCAGGATGCTCTGAAAAGAGGACCAGAATATGACACATATTCCATGTGTTCAGGTACCTGCTGAGAGGGGAGAACAAGCCAGAGGCAGAAATGGGCAAGTTGGGTGGGTGTGACGAAGGCAGGAAGTATAACAGGGGCAGGGGCTGGGACGGCTCAGATGGCCAGAGCACGGCCAGGGCCTCTGGGACACAGATTTGGGGAGCAGCAGTGCTCCTGAGCAGGAGGAGGCGAAACCTAGATGAGGGACAAAAGAGTGGGAAAGATAAGCTTAGTATCCAGAGGGCTGGGCAGAACAGGTAGCCTAGAGGGAGGGTTGTTTGGTTCATTTTCATCTACGACACATGACTGAACCAGTCTCTCTGAGAAGGCAAGAAGATGATGCAAGTTTCCTCGGGATTTTTTGGTCTTCATTTGTCTGCTAGATACAGAATAAAAGGAAACCAGACAGGATTTCTCAATTTATAAGGAAAGACATCATCTGTCTGAGAATTTTCACCTATTTAGCTATTCCCCATGAGCGTAACTAGGGCGTCGGGGAGAAGGCAAAGCCCATGATATTAGCCATGTGCAGAAGTGGGTGGTAAGCAGTAAAAGGCTGCAGAATTTTGACATTCCAAACAAGCAAGGTGATCAGGGTGTAGCCTTGGGGAAGCATGTCCAGAATAAAATTACAATTAAGAAAGTTGACACCTAAATATTTGTATTGAGGAGTTCCCTGATGGTGTAGTGGCTTAAGGCTTCAGCATTGGCACTGTCAGTGCTGCGGCCTGGGTTCGATTCCCAGCCAGGGAGCTACCCACATACCAAAAAGCAAAAAAAAAAAAAAAAAAAATTTGTATTGAGAAAGCCTCCAGAAAGATTACTACCACAGAAGGAAAATAATTTGCAGGGTCTGGAAAAGTAATAACAAAAATAATAATAACATAACAGCAGCTAATCACTTCTTGAGTATAGTACTATGTGCCAGGTATTATTTTAAGTGTTCAGAATATAATAACTCACTAACCCTGATAGTAAGAGGGCAGTGCGGTTATGATTCTTTCCATTTAGAGATAAGGAAGCTGAGCAGACATCAGGAAGAGTGAGGGGATATTCTTGTATTCCAGCACAGAGGAGAAAAACACTGATTTATTGAGCACATATTTTCTACTCATTCAAGAGGTCCCATCTGGTGCTGGGCAGGAATAGTCCATGGGATTCATCACAGCTCACATGATACATCCAAGAGATTATCCACCTTCCTTTGCTCTGATTTCATTCTTTCCCTGAAATTATCTGAATAGAAATTCTGCTTCCCTGGGCCTTGATTAGCAGAGTACCCTGGGCAGCAGAAATGAATATCCGCCAATACACATGGGTAGGTTAACATTCCAGCTTATACATCAGTCTCTTGTGAATTTCATTAACTTAAGTTGGCCCCAAAAAGTCTTCAGATATTAAAACATTTCTGAACTTCTGAGCTGAGAAACTGGACTAAGGTGATCTCATCTCAGAAAGTCTTGTCTAGGATGTTACTTTCTAGTCAGTCTATAGTAGTGAACCATTTAGGTTAATTTGCCAAATTTCGTATTGCTTCAGCTCTACTCTTTCCTTGAACACAGTGTGATCTATTCCAAACCTGCTCCTTCCCTAGATTTTATAGTTTAAGTCTCTTTCTTCATAGATGCCTTCCTATTCACTACCAGTGAAGAAAGAAACCCCCGGTTTCAGAATAAGAAAAAAAAATCACAGAGGACTGAGTCCAAGACTTACATGAACAAGCACTAAAAGAAAGATAATGGTAATTGAAGGAGTGATAAACAGAGAGGAATATTCTGCAAATTTTTGTTTGGTTCTCTAGAACTTAGATTTATCACCAAGTTTCAAGAGCTGATTTTAATTGAAGATAAATTTAACTGAAATATGCATAGAGCATACCTCCATGTTCCAGACCGTAGGCTGCAATCTATGGGCATACAGGCAAACCAGACCTCCAAATCTCATATTGGGGGCTCCCTGGTGGTGTAGTGGCTAGGCTTCAGTGCTCTCACCGCCGCGGCCTGGGTTCGATTCTGGCTCAGGGAACCAAAAAATAAAAATCTCATATTGGGCACATAGTTTATTTCTGTTTCTTCCTCCCACAAGACTAGGAAGATTGTCATATATAATCCACAAATTCTTCCTGAGTTAACTTAAATTTTGGTAATTTCAAGTCAGTGAGATAAACAACAAAGTTTGCAGGCACCACCTGATCCTCTAATGGATTGGTTCCCAAGCAGTGGTACATGTACCTCCAGCGGGGAATGTGCTGGGCCATTTAGGGGCACGTGAAAAATAATCAGTAATGGCAAAAAAACAAGTAAAGTAAAAAAATGCAAAATGTTAGATATGGAACAATCAATGTGAACTTTGAATCACTGTATATGGAGACACTTCAAAATTAGATCACATAGCAAATTGTGATTGGCGAGGGCGTGGCCATGAACCCTTCCCCTAAACCAAACTTCTACCAATCATTACACACAGTTTCAGAACACTGCATTTGCCACATTTCTAGAACTTCCCCAAACATATAAATACATGTATAGCCAGACTGTTGGATCAGTTTAGTTATTAACTGAGTAAAAGTAAGTGCTCTGTCTTAAATTGTGATTCAAGTAGTTTTTTTAATTTAATGTTTAACATAGTTTCAGTTATTATTGTCAGTGATTTTTAAGCGCGTCAGTTATGGATCAGTTGTTGAAAACAGGAACGGTTAAAAAACCAAAACTTGATGTGGATTATAACCCGTTGCCAAGTACTTCTCAATACATGTCCACAGCTACGAGTACACCCACACCGGGAGATAATAAAAAGGTGCGTGCCTCAGATACTACACAGAAGAAAAGGAAATACTTGCAAGAGTATATTCAATGTGGGTTTTCACTTGTAGGGGATGATGACTGCCCTAAGCCTTTGTGTGTTGTGTGTGGAGAAATACATGCTATCCAATGGTTGAATGAAATGAGCTCTATTCATACAACATTTAGAAATTAAACGTCTTATGTAAAAAGCAAAGAAATACATTATTTTCGCCACTTAGAAAAGCATCCAACTGTTATCTCATCCGTGATGTCAGGAAAGAAAGACAATGAGAATGCAGGTCAGGCTCTAAACCATATTGCTTATCACAAAGCTAAATGCGGTAAAAACCACACCAGAGCTGAAAATTTACTTTTTCCTTGTATTAAGGATTCCATTTTTCTGTATGTTTGGGGAAGAACACGTCCACAAAATCAATACTATCTCTTTTTCAAACAATACAATGTCTCAACAAATTCAGGAAACATCTGACGATGTTGAAGCTATAGTAGTAGACAGAATTAGAAAAACGAATTCTTTTCCATCCAGGTGCATGTAAGTGTAGATGTTGCTAATTTATCTATTTTGTTCATCATTGTGAGGTACTTGGTAGGTAAGGAAATTGAGGAAAACCTGTAGCTTTGTTACCCATTAACAGAGCATACTACAGGTGAAGATATTTTTCATGCAATCAATGGTTATTTCATTGAAAAGGACATTAGTTGGTCGAATTGTTGTGGTGTGTGCACTGATGGAGACAAGCCTATGTCAGGTTGTTATATAGGCCTACGAAGCCAAATTAAAGAAGTTGCTCCCCATGTACCATGGAGTCACTGCTGTACATAGACAAAGTCTTATATTTAAGCCTCTTCCTAGTGAACTGAAAGATGTTCTTGATGAGGCTGTAAAAGCTGTAAAGTGTATTAAGTCACAGCCATGAAACTCCAGATTGTTGAAAGTGCTGTGTGAGGAAATGAACAGCATTCACAGCACATTACTTTTGCACACAGAGGTAAGGTAGCTATCTCGTGGCAAAGTATTTAAATGGATGTTGGAACTTAGACATGAAGTCCAGGTGTTTCTTGAAGACTATTGTTTCTCTCTTGCTCCTAAGTTTCAGGACAGTGATTGGCTTTGAAGTCTTGCATATTTATAAGATACTTTTCTAGAAATAAATAAACTCAACTTGGGACTTCAAAATAGCTCAATCCCTAGATTCAAAGTAACCAACAAAATTGAGTCAATGATTTAAAAACTGGACTTCTGGAAAGCATGTATTGAAAGAGGTCAGCCTAAAGTTTTTGAAACTCTGCACAACTTCTTATCTGAGATTGACTTACACCTATCCCAAAATGTGAAGAAGAATAGTGTTAAGTAACTTGGAAGGTCTTCAAGTATCTTTTTATAAGTATTTCCGTGAATATGAAAAAGAAAACAACTGGATTGCAGATCCCTTCAATGAAGAATTCTTCAAGTAAGCTAAACTATCAATCAATGAATAAAAGCAATTAATTGAACTTTCAACCTAGTCTTCCTTAAATTCTGATTTTAAAAGGAAGCAAGCATCTTATTTATAACTTTCTGGGTAGATGTCAGTGAGGAATACGAACAGCTCAGTGAGAAGGCACTCAAATACCTCTTGCCATTTACTAATACTGAACTAGTGGACAGAGCTTTTTCTTCTTACACCTTTATAAAAAATAAGTATCACAACAAGCTTAATGCAAATCCAGATTTAAGACTGTATCTTGCATCTTTTGAGCCTGATTTCAAGAAACTAAGTGCATCAAAGCAAGCCCAATGATCTCACTAACAATGTTTCAATCGGCATAACAATTATTACAGACTTTTCAGATAACACAAATAAATATGATTATTAATAATAAATTAAAATTTTGTTGAATACTTGATCATCATTATCAATATTTAACTGTGTTATGAATATTGTAAAATTAAATCTGTGGTTAGTACCTTTAGTGTAGGAATTTTTCTTTCCTAACTTATTACCTCATTTCCACTATTTTACACTAAGACAGGACTGAACAAAAGTGTCAGTATTTAAAAAATAGCTGTTTTAAAACAAAGAGGTACAATTTATAGAAATGGGTTTAAAGGGGGTACACAAGTGGAGAAAGGTTGGGAACCACTGATCTAATGCATTATTTCTGTGCATATTTCCACCAAGTTCTAATAAAAAAAAAAAAAAAAAAACGTTTAGTAAGAGAATAAAAGTAAAAAAAAAAAGTATATGAGTTTAATGTTAAGAACTTGGAGAGATACCAGAGATCTGACTTCTACCACATTAATGTATTCTGCCTTCATCTTTCAGTGATGGAAAGTCTAAAACCACTCAAGTAAGTGCTGTGAATATTTTCCATCTCACTCCATTATTCTTTAATTTCTGTTGAATGACACAAGCCTAAAATGTTTCCCACCCCCACCCAGAGGCTACTAAATAATGTAGTCTGATAGTTTTCAGCATAGGTTTATTGATCACCTACTAGGATCCAGATATTACCTTTAGCTCCATTAATAATATTTCCTACAATGTTAAGGGCATGAATTTTGGAGTTAGGTCTTGACACAAGTCCCAGTTCCCTGGATTAGTGCTGTGAATTTCTCTTTTCAGTTTTCTCATTTTTAAAATGCATATGATCATAATAGTGCTTCCTCTGACTATCCTCATGAAGGTATCATAGGAATTGCTTTCTCTATAAACTATTTGCTAACAGAATCTTAAAAAATGAAAGCAAGCCAAGAAAGAAACATAAATCACAGGCAGCATTCCACATTCCTTTTCAGCACCAATGCAAGCAAAGGTGTCCTGTGGCTTATAGGACTTGTCGTTACATGCTGCCCTACTTTGCAATGTCCTGGTCTCTGAAAAGTCTTCGCTAAATGCTGCATGGCTATTGGAGTTGTTATCAAAGGGTGTGCTTTGAGATATCCATTGTTGAAGGATCAACACCTGAAAATCTTAGAGAACTCTGTAATTTGGACAAAGATGTTCATGGTTCAGACCAAACTTGGTTGTGTTAGAAAGCACATCATCACCACCCGGGGCCACACAGTGACTTCTGCCGGCCCTCAGCACTTTCACCTTAATGGGCCCCTTTCTCTATAAAAACATATTAAAATCATATTTTATGACTATATTGATAAAAAGATGAATATAATTCAAGCAGGATTTATTATTATATATTTATTCTTATTATACTATTTGTTTCTTTTAAAAGAAATAAAAATATTTTCATGGGCCCTAAAAGTACTGTGGGTTCTAGACACTGGTCTTGCTCACTGAAGCAGATGTCCATCATCGGACTGCTGCCACCTCTCCAGCACAGCTCCCCTGCTCTATCCCTCCTTTACCCTCTTCCAGCACACCTGGCCCTCCTTCTAGCCTTCTACCACACCCAGCATATTCCTATCCCAGAGCCTGAGCCCTGGGGTTCTCTTGGCCTGGGATACTCTTCTTCAGATCTTTGCAAGTCCCTCAGGTCTCAGCAAAAATATCACTGCCTCAGAGAGGCCTTACCTAATAACCCTCACCATCCCAGCCACTCTCCATCCCATTACTCTGCTGTAGATTCTTTGTGGTGCTTACAACAATCTGAAATACCTCATTTCTTTATGGTTGACCTCTCATGACAACATGATATAAGGAATGTAAGTTAGATGAGGGAAGGGATTTCATCTGCCTTATTAATTGTCATATCCCTGTGCCTGGGGTGGTCTACAATCAGCTCTTGATAAACATTTATGGAATAAATGAATGAGTAGATAGGCTGCAGGGATTTCTCAGCTCACTCAAAGAACGTGGAAACAAAACAGAGAGTGCCTCCCATTTTGATCACTTGTCTTTGTATGACAGGTCTCTAGCAAACCAGAACAGGCACCTTGATAAGTTAGTGCCCAGTACTGTAGGGAGGAGAGGGGCAAGGCAAGAACTTCTGCACTTATAGCCAGTCTGTACTCTGAGGAGAGCACAAGAAATTATCATAGCTGGGTTCCTTTAAGAAAGTTCATTTAGCAAGCATCCTATTAAATACCTGCTCCGGGTCAGCCAATATCCAAGAAGACCCCCAGTGGATGCTTGAAACCATAGATAGTATCAAACCCTATATATACAGTTCACCCTTGAACAACATGGGGTTCGAGGGTACAAACCCCTTGCACAGTTGAAAATCCACATATAACTTTTGACTCTCCAAAAACTTAAGTTGTCCCTCGGTATTTATGGGGGATTGATTCTAAGACCCCGTTCCCCATGGCTACCAAAATCCATGGATGCTCAATTCCCCTGTGTAAAATGATCATCCTTTCACATCCATAGACTCCCAACTGTGGATCAAAAACAGTGTATGTATTTATTTTTAAAAACCTATGTATAAATAGACCCCACACAGTTCAAACCCATATTGTTCAAGAGTCAACTGTACTATGTTGTTTCCTATACATGCATACCACTATACTGTAATGAAAGTTATGTGAATGTGGTCTCTCTCTCAAAATATCTTATTGTACTGTATTCACCTTTTCACTTAAAGGAAGCACTCTAGGGCAGCGGTCTCCAACCGTTTGGCTTCCCTGGGCCACCCTGGAAGGAGAATTGTCTTGGGCCACACTCATACATTAACACTAACAATAGCTGATGAGCTAAAAAAAAAAAGTCACAAAAAAATCTCATAATGTTTTTTATGTTGGGCCGCATTCAAAGCCACCCTGGACTGCAGGTTGGACATGCCTGCTTTAGAGCTTCTCTTTGGTACATCCAAACTGCCAGCACCACTACTCTTGCACTGCGGGGCCATTAGTAAGTGAACTAAGGATTACTTGGGCACAAACCCTGCGACAGTGCAACAGCTGGTCTGTAACCAAGATGGCTACTATGTGACTAATGAGAATGGAGCGACCATAGTGTGGATACACTGGACAAAGAGATGATTCACGTCCTGAGCAGGACAGAACGTAACAGCGCAAGATTTCATCATGCTACTCAGAATGGCACAAATTTAAAATTTATGAATCATTCATTACTGGTATTTTCCATTTAATATTTCCAGACTGCAGTTGACCATAGGTAACTGAAACTGAGGAAGACAAAACCATTAATAAGGGAGACTACTGTAATTTCTACCCTCAAAGGATACAATGCAGAGGCAACCAAATCAAAACTTAAAGACTAGACAGCACCTTGAACGGGCATATATTCCACTTCCCACCTAAGGCAGAGCAGGGGACATTGTTCACACCCAGAGAAAAGTGGTTTTGAGGGACTGTGGGGCACCTTTGTTGTCTGCCAGCCTGCTTCTTTTGGTAATATTACATTTACTATCTATTGAACAATCATCTCTTCCTCGTTATATGTAAATTTGGTGAAATTTTCATTCAAGATTCCCAGCCCTCTTCCCTGACGAGAGGTCATGTGACACAACAGAGCCAATCAAACTTTCTCCAGAGGTGTGAATCTTAGCAGTGGCACAAGGGGGGTTGGGGCGGGGAGTCTAAGCATTCATTTATTTATTCCAATAGTGGCACCTTCACAAAACCATGAATTAGTTCCTACGTCTAAGAACCCCAGGAATGCCCTAGTATATCCTTCTTTTCTAATCCTGATTCTCCAATTTTCTTAGATTTTGTAAAATGCCTGTTCACTCCTTTTCTGTTTAAGGAAGCTAGAGTCATTCCTGTGAAACCTCCTGACTAATGCAGTGGGAGAGGTGCTGGACTGGGGTCAGTAGACTGGGTCTCCAGGTAAACAATGGCCGACTTCTCTGTGCTTCAGCTTCCAAAAACCTCAAAGACAGGGAATTCCTACTCAATAAACTTCCCAAGGTTATTGGGAGGTTAAAATGAACCAGTAAATTAACTAGTCTAGCTGTCAGGCAGTTCTCCCAGGAAGCAGATTCTGAAACAGAGTTAGGAGCGCAAGTGCTTTGGAGGTGAACCTCTTGAAAGATAACAGGAGGGAAAGCAGAGCCAGGCAGGGGAAGTCTCAGACCACAACGTGTAATCTTGTCATAACTCGATGATGACAGGAATGTACATATGCATAAAAACAAAAGAATCACTTGGGGGAAAGGAATGCAGACCCCAGTCTTTTCCCTTCCAAGGTTCAAATTCACAAGAACTTTTTTGATGAGCTGTTATAGCCTCCACTGGAATCCAAAGGGGAACTCAGCCCAAGGGAGGGGCAGTCTAGACTGGTGCCTCAGGCTCACCACTAGGTTCACAGAGAGAGCAGTTCTGATCCCGCTTGTGAAAACCCTTCCTGGGCCACCCTTGCTCAGAGTCTCAATTTCCCAGGCCCTGATTCAATGAACAGTCTAGACACCACATACCTGATTTTTAAATTTTTGAATTTTTTAAAAATCTTTCCAGCACTGCCTCTTCTAGTTCTGTCCTCAGATATGCATAGAAAACTGGCTGAAGTTAAACAAAAACAAAATAAAGAGACTAAAAAACAATCATGGGGGTTCTCTGGTGGTGCAGTGGCTAGGCTTCAGTGCTCTCAACGCCTCGGCCTGGGCTCAATTCCCAACCAGGGAATTTCCCCAAAAAATAATAATAAAAAAATAAAATAAAATAAAAAACAATCAAATATTTTAACCTAAGTTAAAAAAAAAAAAAAAAAGGTTTTCAAAAGATTAAAATGAGTTTAAATCCATTTATGCCTCATTTTTTAATATGCTATCCATAAACCTATTACATTTATCTCAAAAAGAAGCGAAGATCCTGGGCAGGAAGAGGGAATATGAAAGATTTCCCCTGGTCCATCTGAACCAAAATCAAGAGAGTATACACTTGCTCAAAAGTGACTGAGCTGCTTTTTAAAATTTGATTTGTAGAGTAACAAAATACGAGGGTGGATGTTAGGGAAGGGGTTCTTTTTCTTTTCCAAAGTGCCCTAGTGTTGACATGAGAAAGATTAACATTTGATTCTAAGTGACCTTAGAATCCACTTATTCGTCATCTTGGAATCAATAGGTTAACGGTTTCCAAAATAACTGAACAATATAAACAAACAGTTGCTTTGACGAATCTGGGATCTACTGCTGCCATGGAGTCACCTCCAGGACATTTCCAACAACGTTTTAAATCTCCTGACAGCGTGAAAAGCCTTGCCTGAAAATTGACTGGTGTGTAAAAGGAAGCCATCATTCACCCTAATGGGGTCCTTCAACTTGCTCTCCCTGGAACTCTGAGCTGCCCTAGACCTGAAACGTGAGGCTCCTGAAACCCAGGGATGGCCAAAAGAATTTCACCTCCCTTTCTATGCACTCAGTATAGGTCTCTCCCCAGTAGATTTTCTTTAGGTTTTCATCACAGACTACTATAATCACTAAAATAAAGCACTCAATTTCTAAGCACCTGAAAAGTGCTGACATATAGGCCCTCAAATGAATAGGGTGTGTAATCTCCTTCTCCACGTCCCTACCCGCTAACCCCCAGTCATAGCCACATGTGGTGTGGACACAACCCATCTTTATTCAAAGTTCTGTTCTTGCTTTGTTTGTCTTTCCCTGTGCCCCTCACTGCAGGCATATGTACAAAATTTGAATCACTTCCCAAAGCTGTACCAATAGACTAAGATGATCAACATTTTTATTTATCTACTATTAATTATTTCTCAAGTCTGGAAAATTCAAGGTTTCATGAATTTTCCCCCTGGACAAGAAAAATTCTCCATAACCACAGACAGCTTTCATAATCACTCCAAGCAAATGGCAAGATCTTCTTACGAATAATTTATTTTGCTTTTCTGAAATTTGAGATGAGAAATTTCATTTGCTTTTCACCAAGCCACAAAAATAGATGATATTATTCTTATACCATAGGAACTAGTACTATAAGCTCTATCAGGAGAGGTATGTTCTCATTTCCAACATAGATTACCAAATTATGCATAGTATTAGTGAGAAAAGAGAAAGCAATGATGAAAGCCACATTACAACTATTGGTTATGCAGACCGTATCCCTACATTTCTCCCTTTTTGGTATTTTCTTCCTGAGAGTGTTAAGGGAATATCTGGGGCTTTTTTTCCTTTGTATCATTTCCTCTCAGTTGGGAGCTGCTAGCTAGTTGTTTAGACTAGTACCAAGAGAGCAATCACCTCACTGAAAATAAAGGTTCTACCTCTTCAAATACATTTGTAACAGAAATTGGGTCTACAGAGATATAAAAGCAAATGGTACCAATTGTGTGGTAAAATATCTGCTGAAAATATTTTTTAAATCAGATGAGCCTTTTAAGAACTTAGGGATATTATACATATTCCAACCAGACATCAACTCTGGCCATCCTGACCTTTTTTCATCAGTGATGCTTTCTCTCCCATTATTATATAAATGGAAAGATGTTTAATCCATTTGTACACTGCTGTTTCTTCATGGCATTATCCCCATAAACTTGGACTAACATGTTCCTGATTTCATTTCCACTCTTGACAAGTTTAAGAAGAAATTCAATGTTTGTTGATTGCTCTAATTCAAGCTCCGACGTTCTCATGATGGCACACAATAACAAAACTAAATACCACTCAACAAGACACCACCACATGTCAACATGAACACAGCTGTGAGACACAGATATACCAAGGTTATGAAACCTTACCGAGTTGTATGCACAGTGCTGCCAACATAAGCTCACAGTGGCAAGTTTGCAAACTTAATTATCAGACCTCATATTTTAGTTAATAGCAATCTGATAATGTTGATTGATGACAAATGTACCATACTAAAGTAAGATGTTACAATTGGGAGAACTGTGTCCAGGGTAGATGGAAACTCTCCCTACTATCCTTGCAACTTTTCTACAAATCTAAAACTATCCCCAAATTAAAAGCTTACTTAAATTTAAAAGTATAGAGCAATCTTATGCCTGAGATATCATTCTATATAACAGATAAATGATGTCTTGGAGTTTTCTTCATCTTGGTAGTACACTTTCCCTCATTTATAAAGAAGACATAGAAAAATTATGCATCACACACAGATCAGCAATCACAGAATACTAAGGGAAGTTCCTTGAGCTAAAGAAATGTGACCCCAGTTGGAAACAAAAAAATGACGAAAAAAATAGAGAGCATCAGAAAGAGTAAATGTGCCGATAAACCTAAATTAATATTAACTCTTTTCAGCAATAATAATAATGTCCTATATAATTTAAATACAGGAAACCCTAAAATACATGAAAACAATAATACAAAAGTTGGGAGAGATAAATTAAGTTCAAGTTCACATTGTCTTGAAGTGGGAAAGCCACTTATTTATATCATAATTTGAAGATGTATTTGAACTCTAAGGTAATCACTTAAAAAGTAGTAAAGAAATGTATACTAATCAGCTAATATTGGGAGGAATAAACAATAAATAGAAAAATTACAGATTAAAATCTAAATATATCAATAATTATATTAAACAAAAATAAATGATATACTTCTATGAAAAAGCAAAGTTGGTTAGACTGGATTTTTAAAATTAATTGTTTATTGTTTATAAGAGTTATATCTCAAATACGATAAGAATACAGACAGTTTAAAAATAAGATTAAGGAAAAATATATTATAAAAATACCAACCAAAAGAAACTGATATGACCACAATAATATTAGACAAAGCAGACTTTAAGAGAAGAAACATTGTTAGAAATAAAGAACATGATTAAAGAATCATTCCACCAAGAAGATACCATAATTTCAATACTGTATGTACTTAATACTACAGCCACCAAACGTAAAAAGGAAAAGAAAATGGTAAGACTAAAAAGAAAAATAGACCAACCACAATCATAGTGAAGACTTTAATATACCTTGCTCAATAAATAATAGAGCAAGCAGGCAAAAAGAAAAGCAGTAAAAATACAGATTTGAGCAACATGATTTTAAAATCTTTCCTAAATGACAACATAAGAAATTGCACCAGCAGCACAAAATGCACATATTTTCCAAATGCATATGGAAAATTTACCAATATTGACCATGTGCTAGGTCATAAAGCAAATCCCAACAAATTTTAAAGGATTGAAATCAGACAGTTTATGTTCTCCTATTATGCTGAAATTAAGTTAGAAAGGAGTAACAAAAAAAGTACTAAAATGTTTTCAATATTTAAAAGTATTAATATATATCTAAAATGTCCAATAGAAAAAGTAATATTCAAAGGGAAATTTTAATGTATTGTGAACTAATGATAATAAAAATGTGACTTATCAAAAGTTGTAGGAAGCAGCTTAAAGTCATGGTTAGAGACAAATGCATATAAATAAATAAATAAGAGAAAAACATATGCTACACAAATCAATGATTCATGTTTCTATCTCAAGAAATTCAGGAAACAAAACAGCAAATTTAAAACCAAAGAAAGTAGAAAGAATAAAGACAAAAGTAGAAATTAGTGAAATAGTAAACAAACATAGGATTTTTAAAATAAATATTGGTTCTTTATAAAAGATATTAAAATTGTAAGATGATAGCCAGATTAATCAAGAAAAAAAGAAAGAAAAAGAGGATACAAATTACCACTATCTGGTTTGCAAAAAGAGATATCACTATAAGCCTTACAGACATTTAAAAGATAGTAAGAGGATACTACAAAGATATAGATGCCAATTAATGTGAAATTTTACATAATTTCCTAGAAAAAAATTACTAAAATTGACATAAGAAATTAAAAACCAAACAGTCTTTCTTGTATTAAACAAATTAAATCTATAATTAACAATCTTGTATCTTCATATATTCATTCCTCCAAGCAATTAAGGAGGAAATAGCCACTCTTTCATAAAATAGAATAGAATTAAAAGGGAGGGGAACACTTCTTGACCAATTTTATAAGGCTAGCATAATACTGATACAAAAAAAAATTTGGATAATAACATTGCTAGAAAAGGAAATCACAGTCAAATCTCTAATAAACATAAAAGCAAAACATATTAAAATGTTGCCACTCTGAATCCAGCAAGGTATAAAGGAATAATGAAGAGGAATTTAAATAGATAAAGAGAGGCATTTCAAAAAAGCCAATGGCCATTCAACACTTTAAAATAAAACAAGAACCCACAACATTAGAAACAAAGGCAACTGTCCTTTAACTGATAAAAGTTATCTAGAAAAAATCTGTAGCAATCATCACATTTAATGTTAAAAACTTTGTCATGAGAATAGTAATAAAACGAAGATACCAGCTATCATTATTTGTACTTAACATTGTATCTGAGGTCCTAGACTGCTCAATGAGGAAAGAAAATAAACTGAAATAAAATATATAAGGATTGATGTGCTTATGTATTCATGTACTCAAAGCAAAAGAATCAATAGATAAACTACTAGAATTAAGAAACTAAGTTAGCAAGTTTATTGGATAAATGTAAACAAAATAAACTACATTTCTAAATAAGCAATAAGCAATTTTAAGAGACACCAAAGAAATAAAATACTGAAATAAATTTATCAAAAGATGTATAGGACCTCTAGGTAAAAAAAATAAAACTAAAAACAAAACAAAACAAAACAAACCACAACTTTTTTTTTTTTGAGGAAAAAAACTAAAAGTCCTAATAAATGAAGTGATCTACCATGCTAGTCTTTTGGGAGACAAGATTGTAAAATTTGGTTTTCAAGGTATCTGAGGAGACCCACCTCCTCTGTCTACTCACTTCCTCAGGGGCCTAATCCAGACAAATTTCTCTAACTTCCATCCTCACAGTGGTGGCTCCCAACTCACATCTTCTATTCACATTCCCATGTGGACTTCCAATAAGGATCTCAAACTTTCAACATACCCAAAGTTAAGCTTCTGGTTTCCTCTTCCCCTGCCTACCCACCCCACAAACCTACTCCCATGGCAGTGCTCTGCAGTGGTTCCAATAAATGACAATAGCCTATATGCAGGCACTCAGAACAGAAATTTTGGAGGCGTCCTTGAGCTCTCAGGTTCTCTCACTCCCCACATCAAATGCATCCTCACATCTGCATTTTGTCTAACAAATTATATCTGACCACTTCTCACCAACTCTACCTCTAGTATGTTCTAAGCACCATCTCCCACACATGCCCTGTATGAAATGCTTCCTAACTAGTCTCCCTGTTTCCACCTTGCCCCAATTCCAGTCTTTTCTATCTATTCTGTCTATTCTCCACAAAGTGATCATTAAAATGGAAATCAGATCATGTCTCTTTTTCTTCAAAACTCACCAAAGTCTCCTATTTCAGCATGGCCTCTAAGGTCCTCATATAACCTGTCCCATCATTGTTGATCACTTTACCCTCTCTCCCTCTGCAAGAGATACACATAAAAGAGCTTCCTTACTGTCCCTGGAAGAGCCAAACATGTACCCTCCTCAGGGATTTTGAAACTTCCCTGAGCCTGGTTTCTTCAAAAGCAGAGTCTGAGACAAGGTTCACCTGTAACACTGTAGTCTGTGTGGAAAGAAAGCAAAAAGGAATAGAAAGCAGGAAGCACAGAAGGAGTGTCACGGGAAGGAAGGCAGATATAAAGATGCCTGATTGACTTGATCACCTCTGTGGAAGACAGGTACTCAATCCTATGGGACCATTCTTAGGAAAGTCTTAGGAAATTATCTCAACTGTCCTCCAGAGAAACAAAAAGGAGCAAAATTTATTTATCTATAGGCTCCAGCTTTCTATTGGCCAAGGTTAGTGCTATGGGCATGAATTCTCTAGCATAGCTAAATCATGCATGCGTGAGTGTTGAATGGTTTCTGCTGTAACCACAGAGAAGACCCAGGTCAGCAATCAAAAGTATGTGAATGTAAGTGACACAAGCCCCAAAGGAAGCACTGTCAGACTACGCCTCCATGCAGCTGGTTGAGGCCTGAGAGACTGGAAGTTCCAGCAATGGCTGCAGTAAGTGGTTGGAAGAGAGAACTTGAAGTGGCACACCAGAAGTGTCCGATCCAAACTTGATCTTTCCTCTGCCTAGAAAAATCTTCCCCCAGATATTCAAATGGCACTCACTCTCGTGGCTCAAATGTCACCTTATTAGAGAGGCCTTCCCCAAGCATATTTTTTAAGATAGTTACCACTATACACACACACACACACACACACACACACACACACACACACACAAAGATCCTCCATTCTTCAAATTAAAAATATGACTCCTGAATGAATTTAACTAACATTCTAATTAGAGGGAAATAGACAAAGAGAAAATAATTAAAAAGTTCCTTTGCAGCACTATTCAGGGTTGCCAAGTCATGGAAACAGCCAAAGTGTCCTCTGATAGACAACTGGGTAAAGAAGCTGTGCTACATATACACAATGGAATATTACTCTGCCATAAGAAAAGATGAAATAGGGCCATTTATGTCAACATGGATGGACCTTGAGACCACCATGCAAAGCGAAATAAGCCAAATTAAAAAAAAAAACCAAGAACCATATGATTTTACTCATGTGAAAAACACAAAGATGAAACAAAGAAACAAAAACTCATGGACACCATCAATAGTTTAGTGGTTAGTGGTTATCTGAAGGTATGGGGGAGGGGGTGGGAGAGAAGAGAGAGGGTCTCAAATATATGCTGATGGAGAGAGAAGTGATTCTGGGTGATGAACACATATCGCAACACATAGATTATAGAATTGTACATCTGAAACTTATGTAATTTTTACTAACCAATGTCAACCCAATAAATTTAACAATAAAATTTAAAAGTTCCTGCATATGGCCTGGAAGATTGTGAATCATTTTGAAGTTTGTGAAGGAAAAAAACTTGGGCATATGGTTGACTGATAATACTTTGTTGAATCTTATTTAATATCAGTTTTGACTCTATAACTATGGAATATTAATCAGACAGCAGGAAAATAAAACTTTCATTATCCATGATTTGCTAACCTGAGTGAAGGAGAAAAGAAAAAATATGTCTTTCCCTGAACCACCTATGTCCTTTGTAGTTACAGATCTGTCTATCTGAAACCACTGGAATATTGAACATCAAAGACATCAAAATTATTTCTCTTTAAGAAAAGGGGATTTGTAGAACTAATGGTCTACAGATAGCATATGATGAATTCAGAAATAAGAGAAACAGCATGAAATTTTAGTGTACTGATTTGCAGTGAAAACAATCTGTAATCACACCTACTGTCCCTCTGCTATGAACCGTTGCGCCTTAGAGGCCATAAGTGGGAATCAGGTTCAAAGCCACTTTTCGAGCCTTAGAAGAAATGCTAAGAACAACTCTCCACATTTAGAGGTCTCACTTAAAGCAAACCCACTGAGCGGCCATCTTATTTTAAAGTCTTCTGGAGGAAAAAGGACATTCAAATGCCCCATTTAGGAGCCTGTATCCTTATTGAGAAGTAATTCTATTCTGTATCTTACTCAATCCTCCCAAAATGTATGTCCATCATAGATTAACTTAATAAAGCTATCAAACTCCCTATGTAATAGTCTATATATTTGACATGCATAATAAATCACCCTACAATTTCCATTTTTTTAATGCTACATAATGATGACTTCTTTCATCATTTCATGTAAGTTTAATTTCTTCTTAACTGTGTCTCTGGCTCAAAGTTTCCTATGTCCTTTGGTCTGAGGCTTCAGGAGACTAACCAGCATGGACTTGCATAATAGGCCTGATGATTTCTATGTCTGATGTTTCTTAAAAAGTCAGTATGTTTGTGGTCCCCAGACCGGCAGCACCTGGGATCTTTTTTAGAAATGCAGATTCTTGGGCCCCATGCCAACTACTGAATCCGAGTTTGTCTTTTAAAAAGACCCCAGGTGTTTTACTGCACATTGAAGTCTGAGAAGCACTGCTCCAGAGAAGTAGAAAAAGAGTGCCACCATCACCCGCAATGCCCTCCAAAGATCTAGTACTTTGATCTCTTAGGCTGTTGATTTTTTTCTTATAATCATGTTTCTAGGATAAATTAATAATTTATCTGCAAAAATTAGTAAAAACACAACATCACTTTAGAGACATCAAAAGAGAACAGAATTTATTTTAATCCTTTAAGAAAAGTTATTTCTTCAAGGTGCCATTTACTATTTACCATACAAATAAAGTTTAACACATGCTGTCTTGCATGTTACTTGTTTATGTTGGTCGTTCACTGCCTAGATTATAACCCCCTGAAGGGCAGAGACTGGGTTTTTACCTCTCTTTGCAGCTCCAAGTTGGCATATATTCAGATTTTTATAAGCAGTTGTTAAAGATTGTAAAAAGAATGCAGACCTTTCCATCTTTTGTCCTAAAAAATTTAACTTATGGATGTAAAAAGTTGGAAAGTCAACTGCATTTCTCAAATTCATTGTGAAAAAACAAAGTCAAAATTGTTAGAGAGATAAAATCTGTCATTTCCTTTGTCCTACCAATCCCATTACCCTATCACAGTAAGAGATAAGATAGTCTGGTCACTTTTAAGGCCAGGCTGTCACTACCTTGGTCTTCTTCAAACTATTAGATTAAATCCATCGTTACATGTTTCCCTAATAGCATACTTTTAAGGGTCATACTTTTTCTAAATTTCAGATGTATTTTCTATTATACACAAGTTCTTAAAGATAATCAGTGTCACTGCAATCTTAATCAATTTACCTCAAAGTCCTGGTATTTTTATAGCCCTGAAATGTGAATAATCAAGATCAATTTATTCAATTTTTCAAAGACAAGTTCTGGTCTTCATTTTGGTTTCTCTTTCTACTGAATTTTCTATTAGGAGCGGAAGAGATCATTCTTTTTCATCTCTCAACAGCTTTCCATCTTAAAAGAGGGGATCAATATTTTTCTTTATCTGCTCTCTATTGCTCTGTGTTGTGGGTGCAATAGAGGAAAATTTCAAGGCTTCCTTCTATCCAAAATCCTATGTTCCAGAGTCTTCTCTGAGAAAGACTGATTAGAAAATGGCATTTTCAAAGTGTTTTTCTACAAGCCTTCAAAGTTTATGTATATTTCTTCATCATCTACTCAACTAACCCACAATCTCGAGTCTAGGCATTTGCAAACAACTTATTCAACAGATCATGAAAGTATATAGATTTACTTCTCTCCTTTTTCATATTTTTATGTTTCTAATACACACACACACACACACACACACACACACACACACACACAAAAGCATAGTATAAGCTCTAATTAGCAAAACACTATAAACAAGCCGATGCTGGATTTCATATCATAGCACTTCCCCATTACCTCCCCACCTTCTCTTTGCTGATAAAAAGCATGAAAGAACTCTTTGATTGAGTTAGGAAATGTGTCCTTATGCAGGTGATTTTCAAACATGCTAAGGTTATGGAAGTCATCACCATCATACTTTAGGCCACAGAAGTCAAACCAACAAGTGTACTCTTGTATCCAGATAACCAAAAGTCTTTTGATCCCCTCTACTCTTCTCTATTCATATTGCAGCTGCCCAAGCTCAGGTCCATGACACCCAGGTGCACCACTACCTGACATTTCTCATTCTCTTACATTGTGCCATCATGATTTCAAATGAAACATGCTTGTCACCCCCACACAAGTCACCTGAGGGAAATTACACTTTTTCTCTATTTCTCAGCATTCAGCAAAGTATGTAGTGCTTGCTACCGCCCTGAGCTCCTTACAGAATTCTGGACACCTAATACAATATTGAGTACTTAAACACTTCTTTGTTGATTGATCCATTTCTTGGCTTTTACTCTTTCACTAGTAGATAAAGTCTGTGTCTATACAGGTGAGATAAAATTGAGAGATGAGGTATAATAATTACCTAGCTCATTAAAGCAAAAGCCAATCATTCTCTTCAGTCTCCATTTTCCTCCCACAATAAAACTTGCAAAATCAGCAGAGTGGATATTTCCAACATGAATCCACATATAGTCAACAGACTTAGCCCTCTGTCTAAGCATTCTTTTAAAGTAGCCAAAGATAGCACAGAGCTTTGTGAAACATACAGCCAGGGTAACTGATATTTCTCCATCTGAGCACAGGATTTCAATTTATTGTATATATTATAACCTCTCAAAACATAATATTTATTCATTTTCTCTAAAAGTATGGCATCTTTTTTTTCTTGCAGGATACAAAATGAAAAAGAAGGCATATTAATTTTTATGCATTGTAAATGAATCAACAGGTTTTCTAATAAACATCAGTGTTAGCTTTGTTTTAAATTAAAATTTCCTCCAATGTGTACATAAAATCTGAAACTATGCTAGATTTTACCAAAAAACTTCTCACAATACTTGGACATGTGTATGCACGTGGATTTGGAAATAGAAAAATGTATGTTATTATATACATTTATAATTATCTCATTCCAAAAAAGTATTTAAGATAGTGGACAGAAATGCAAAACTCACATCCACATACTGATAAGCAAATACACATGTACATGCAAGAGTATCCAGCCAAGTAGTATGAAAAATAGAGGTATTTATGGCTGGATGTTTTCCAGACAGCACTCATGTGATGACTAGGAGACAGACTAGGCACTGTTAAGAATCAATTTTAACTAAAAGAACTAAAAAAAAAAAAGCAAAATTCAAGCTTTAGTTCGCATTCGATGATTTTTGCTTCATTTAATTACAGAAGACAGCATATATAAATCTTTTTACTAGTAATATGTAAGTTAAAAGTTAATGTGCACTTAAGGTCTTTCAACTAGTTAGATTTGAGTGAATACTACTCTGTCCTTTCATTTCAGAAAAACAAGTAACGATATACTACATCATTAGTCATCTTCAAAGCCTAGGAGGCCTTCACACCTTTCTCTCAGTTTCCCCTTGCCAGGACCAAAACAGAATGCTGTAAATGTCATGTTGTATAAGATAAAGCACATTTTTATGGAATTGGAAGTTTAGAAGCTTTTTTATTTTCTTAGATGCTTTTTTGTTGTTGTTGTTGTTGTTGTTGTTTTAGGGTTGGCAGAGCCAGCTGAGACTTTATATTGGAAAAAACACTTGACTTGGCTATTTAGTTGAGGGCCTGGGTAAAAGGTGGTCCTCTATGCAGTAGACACATTTTTATGGACTTCGAAAACTAAAAAATAAAAGTAGTTAGATTTTGTAAGATCAAAAACTTCCTTTCCGGCGAACAGCATTTGTTGTTCTGGGACATTCACCATTGGTTTCCGTTTTCTCCTGGTATTTTTTCGCTGCTAAGAGGTACAAGCATAAGTCATTTTATTGTGCTTTGCTTTATTGTGCTTTGTAATTATTGCATTTTTTTCACAAGTTAAAAGTTTGTGGCAACCCTGTTTAGGTATGAAAACAGCATACTTAATGAAGGCAACTTTTCCCTGAGCCTTTCAATGGAAAGCAAGTTTATTTTTGCTATGTATGGGAAACCATCTGGGAACTCCCTCCCCATTGGCCACTGCCTTTTCTTCCTTGCTAATGAGACCAGGAATTTTTACAGGTGTCCACACTCCAGCTAAGGACAAGAGAAAGGCTGCCCAGATCCAAGGGCTGAGTTTCTGTTAATATAGCATTCAGAGTAATGAAAGATGGGGTTAGGAAAGGGGCATGTGACCTAGGTCTGGTCAGTAAGATCCTGTTTCTGTCCCTACTTGTGTCCTTCAAAGGGATTGTGAAACTACAGTGGTCATCTTGCTACTACAGGGCACACTAGGCCACCTTGATGAAAACGGTGAAACAGAAACATGGAAGCTGGAACTCTGGTGACACTACTGAACCACTAAACTACTAACTCTGAAGCTGTCCTGCTTCTGAATTTTCTCTAACATAAAATAACAAATTACTGATACTAATTTTTGAAGCCAGTTGAGTTAGAAGTTTTGGTTATTTGCACCAGAAAACTAATATTTTCCCTTCTATTTCATGCTATGGCAGAGTAGCAGGAAATTCAAAATGTAAAGAGAACTTCTTGGTATTTCATTATACTTGCATAAGTAGCAAGAAAAAGGGAGAAAGATGAATACAGGACCAGAACATGAGTACTCCATTCATGTATTAACTGTCTCGTTTAACCTCGGTGTTCAATCAGTTCGCTCACATCTTGCTGGGCACAGAGGCTCTGGAGATTAACATACTACTAATCTCACCCTTAAAGAACTCAAAAACCATTGGATGAGACAGATGTGTCTACCAAAATTTTTACTTCAACATATTCAAATATGTATCTAATTAATATATATCTAATTTGTATATATCTATATCTATACAAGAACTGTCCAGAAAAAAAAAGTCCAGCCATAAATGCCTCTATTTTTCATATTACATGGTTGGATACTTTCCGGACAGCCCTCATATTTTCCCACTCCCTGACACTGGGCTTGGCCAGGGGACTTACTTTGGCCAATGGGCTATTAGCAGATGTGACCCAACAATGGCTCTAACCTGCTGGCTGGGGAATCTGAGAGACACATGGAGCAGACCCCACAGCTCTGTACCTCAGCCTCCTCAGTCTACATCTGCTGACGCACGAGCAAACTCAGCTGAGATCAGCAGAGCTGGGCCAGCCACCCACAGATGTGTGAGCTAAATAAATGTTTGCTGTCACATGTCACTGAGATTGGTGTGGTTATTACACAGAAATAGCTGACCAATACACCAGTTGTGTGAGCCAGTAGGTCACTACCCTCTTTTCTTCACCTAATATTTGTTAATTTGTTTTTAATCACCAAAATGGAGGTTTCAAAAGGCAGGGCTTTTGTTTTCTGTTACATCTCTAATACCAACAAAATAGACTGAGACATTGTAGGCACTCAATAAATATTTGCTGAATAAAGCAAGTTTGAGCTGAATTTCTGTCACTTCAAACACAAGCCCTGACTAATACAAATGGTTTTGATTTTACAACATATATTTACGTCACAAAAATCACATCAGTAGAATTTAGTGGTTTTCTCCCACGTTTGAAGGATTTTCAGTGTTAACAAACCATTAACATATCAAGGGCTGACACAAAAGTATAGATTAGTATTTCATGAAATCAATCCTTAATTGTTCCTTGACTGAGAAAATACAAGTCGAAAAGCACTAAATTCAACCAGTGCAGGCCAACACCACAGCACTGGATGGCAACTTACTCTTTGCTATCTACACCATGTCTGCTGGTTACTGAGACCCAAGGGCTTTGTGTGAAATGACGGCTACTTGATTTTTGTTTCTTATTTTTTATTTCACACAGGAAAATTGTGAGAATAGTACAAACAACTGTGTACCTTTTACCCAGATTAATTAATTGTACCTTTTACCCAGATTAATTAATTGTTGCTCCATTTACCTCATCATTTGCTTACTCTATGTACTTTTTCCCTGAATCATTTAAGAGTATTGATAAAGGGCAGACATAATCCTCTTTAACAATAAATACTTCAATGTGTATTTCCTAGGAATGAGGACTTCCTTTAATATAATATAACCACAGCACATTTACCAAAAAATCAATAAATGGAACATTTAATACTGATATCCAACTCACTGTTCATATTCAAATTTTTCAATTATACTAATAATGTCATTTATAGTTTTTTTCCCTTATCTGAGATCCAGTCCAAGATTACAGAATTCCAATTAATTGTAATATCTTTTTAGTCTTCTCAATTTTTTAAAATTTGTAATTGAACCTAAATTTATTTAAGGATTTGTTCTTAAAAGATTTGGAAATGTTATCTCATTGTGGTTTTGATTTGCATTTCCCTAATGATTAGTGATGTTGAGCATCTTTTCATGTGATTGTTGACTATCTTTTGAAGAAATGTCTATTCAAGTCTTTGTCCATTTTTGAATTGGGTTTTCTTTTTGCTGTTGAGTTGCAGTTCTTCATATATTCTTCATATTAAGTTTTTATCAGATATATAATTTGCAAATATTTTCTCTCATTCTGTGGGTAACTTTCATTCTATTGATTGTGTCCTTTGATGCACAGGAGTTTTTCATTTTGATGTAGTCTAATTTATCTAATTTTTTCTTTTGTTGCCTATGATTTTAGTGTCATAGCTAAGAAATCATTGCCAAATTCAATATCTTAAAGTTTCTCCCCTGTTTTCTTCTAAGAATTTTATAGTTTTAACTCTTACATTTAGGTCTTCGATCTATTTTGAGTTATTAATAACTTTTGTAGGTATAAAGGTCCAACTTCATTCCTTCACATGTGTTTATCCAGTTTTCCCAGTATCATTTATTGAAAAGACTATCCTTTGCCCATTGAGTGGCCTTGGCACCCTTGTCAAAAACGAGTATGCAAGATTTTATTACTAGGCTCTCTATTCTATTCCACTGTTCCATATGTCTATCTTTATGCCAACATCACACTGTTCTGATTACTGTAGCTTTGTAGTAAGTTTCAAAGTCAGGAAACATGAGACATTCAATTTTATACTATTTTAACTGGAAGTGGCAAGAATGGGCATCCTTGTCCTGTTCTAGATCTTAGAGGAAAAGCTTTCAGTCTTTCATCACTGAGTATGATGTTAGCAGTGGGCTTTTCATATATGACCCTTTATTATATTGAAGTAGTTTTCTTCTATTACTATTTCTAGTTTATTAAGTGTTTTATCATGAAAGCTATTTAATTTTGCTTTTTCTGCATCCAGTGAGATGATTATAGGCTTTTCTCCCTTTATTCTGCTAAAAGTGAATGATAAATAGCCTTTTCTTTTGGTCTTTGATCCAGAAGGAAAAACAAGCTAGTATGACATCAAAAAATACATACTACTGTCAAAGAAAGTTCAGGTTAATACATTCATTTAGTCCACAAATATTTACTGAGAAAAATGTTTGGTTTGTGGCAAGGGACTTTCCTGGCACTTAAGTTTCAAAGGTAAAGAAGATAGATACCTCCTTGAAGAGTATTACAATCTACTGAAGGACACAGGCCCTTCCCCAAGTACCCCATGAGCTCTACGCTTTACTCACAACAGTTTACCAACCACCTCTTTCCATTTGCTCATGGAGTTCCCTTAGACCATGATGCTCTGACTCTCCTCCTTTCTTTGCCTGTCAAAATCACATACATTTTTCAACTCCCAGCTCAAATTCCACTTCTTCTAATAGTTTCTGATCACATTGTGCTGAATCAGCTACTCCATCTTTGCAATCGCTACTTATTAAAAAGTAAAAGAAAACATCAAGTGTTTATCCTGCCTCTCCTACACCATAGCTTTCCAAGGGAGACAAAGCATAGATAGGAGAAAGTTATTTTAAAAAGTATTCCTGTTAATAAACACAGATGAATGATAGAATGAGAAAAATCATCACTTTTTAACCTCCAATGAAATGGTAGATCTTCTGAGCAACAACCATCAATGGATCCCAAGACGGTTAGGTGAAAGGTTGACTGCCCTGAACCCACTGATCAACCTTAGCATTACTGAAATCAGCATAACCAGACATCATGTGCTTCAAGAAATGATAACAAATCCCCAGAATGTGACACATTCTACAGAATAAATGACCTGGTTTCTCTAACAAAATGATTAAACAAAAATGACAAGAAACGGTTATAGAATAAAAGAGACTTTTGAGCCATCACAATGACATGCAATGTGCAGACCTTATTTGGATGACAATTCAAAGAAACCAACAGAAAAAAAATAGGTATCTTTGAGACTGTTAAATAAATGTAAATAAGGAGTAGGTATTATATTAGATGATATTAAGGTTTATTGTTAATTTTGTTAGGTATGCTAATAGCATGATCGTTATAATTTTTAAGCATCACTTAGAGTTGCATACTGAAGTATTTACTTATGAAACAATACAGATGCTGGAATTTGCTTTAAAATACTCCAAAACTATGAAGTAAATAAACACGGGCAAACAAGGCAATAGATGAAATGAGAATGATATAAAGCTAGAATATATGCATCTTCATTATACTGTCCTTTCTATTTTTGTATACATTTGAAAATTGCCATAATAAAAAGTAAAACAAACTTAATCAAACAACAGAGAGAAAAGTCCTTTGACATGGAAAAGCACTGGAGCACCAAAAGGTGGGCATCTATCTGCATTAGAGCCCACATCTGCTACTAACTGACCAATTTAGGGTTCTGGGTCTCAGCTTCTCTATTCATGAAGTGAAGAGCTGGATTGGGACTTCTAAAGTCTCTCCCAATTCTAACATATTATGACTCTGTTACTCTGAAATCCCCATCTCTGGTTCCTTCTCAAGAATCCTTTCCCAACTAAATAACTGTAAGCAAAACAGAAGTTTCCTGTAATTCTCCCAAGCCTACTCTCTCTGAATAGATGACTTGCATATCTCATTTTCTATTCTCTCATGAATAGAAAACACCACAACTAATTCCTGTATATCTAAATCATTCAACACTTACTGTACTCCGTATATACATCTGCTTTTGTTATACATGTATATGTGTCAGTGTTGTATGTCGGGGATCATAAAGAAGGACGCTGTCAATCCAGCATATGGATGTTCACTTTAATCATGCTGATGACTTAGCACATTGTCAGCAAGCAGGAAATGTACAATACTATAATTCTATTGTATAAATAGTGAACTTTCTAAGCAATCTGTTGCAACTGGTCTAACTGTCTACAGACAGAATACAAAAACCTGTATTTTCTGGCTTCATCTGCTTCTTTTCCTCCTGTCCAACATGATAAGCTGGCATTTGGTGGATCATATTTCCAGGGATGGAGAAAGAATCCTTCTGTACATTTCATGCAAAATAGACTAAATCCACAAGACTTCTCTTTCCCCTCACTAAACAAGGGTGCATGGCCTCCTTTCTTGTGTGAGGAATATAAACTTCTCTAAATTTGTCTTTTAGATAACTTCTAAAAAAAAACCAGTAGTGACCACATGAAAGCAGGTATGGATTTCTTTTCTTCTTTTGGGGTTGGGTGGGGTGGGGGTTTGTGCTTTTGAGTTTTGGGCCAATTCCAAATGAGTCATCATGTTTTGCCTATATATAAATTTGCTTACATATAAATGTTGTCTAATCCATCCTCTCAACTCCAGCATGACCTAGTCTAAGGATGATGAACACAGTAGATAGCTGAATTTCATACCTGCTGAGGCAGCATCGACAAAACATTTCCTTCTGCCAATTCCATTGCCTGGAGAATATTCGCCCATGGTGCTTGTGGCTGCAGCGTTTACCCCAAGATAACACAGAGATTTCAAATCCTAGAAAACAGCATTCCTATGCGTGAAAAAGATTAGTAAATACTAATTATCATACACATTTCTGTTACATTAGGATTAGAGACAAGTTCTGGTTAGAAATAACTCCAAAAACAGTTTTTATATTTTATTTTCACATTAAAAACCAGTCAGATTTGCTTCAACCTCAAAGAACATGTTTATGTAAAATTAAATGAGTATGGCAGCGAGCTATACTGTTGTTGGTTTGTTTTTTTTTCTAAATGGGAAATGGGTTTTTAAAAATGTGACCATACAATCAGTAGTTTAATGTTTATTTGGGGACAAGTGGGGAGGGAAGGGGTGGGAGAAGAGAGAGGGGGAGCTAAATACATGGTGATGGAAAGAGAACTCGCACTGGGTGGTGAACTTATTATACAACAAGTTGACAAAGCACTGTAGAATTGTACACCTGTACAATTACAACCTATGTAATTCTTTTTTGGGGGGTGGGGGTGGTAGTTCCCCAGCTGGGAACTGAACCCAAATCGTGGCTGAAGCCTAGCCACTACACCACCAGGGAATCCCTATAATTCTTGCCAACCAATGTCAACCCAATAAGTCTAACAATAAAAAAATAGTTTAAAAAAATAAAAAATTGTGACCATACATTGCCAACCGAGGTTTTAAAAAAGGTAGCTCCTTGCTATTCCAAGTGTCTTCATAGAACTATGCTGCCCTGATAGTACCTTGGTTATTGAATTACATGGAAATTCTTCAGCTTACATTCTATAAAAAGGGTAATAAGTAGTCCCTGTATTTCAGGGAGTTGTTACAAGGATTAAATGAGATAATCTACCTAAAGTGTCTGGGAGCAGTAAGCACAGAAAACAGTTCTTTGTAAGCGTTCCCTGCACCTCTTGCAGTCATTAAAAAAAGTACATTTTTCAATAAACATTTACTAAGTACATTGACTAACAGTAAGAAAGATAAGTTATCAACATCTGTGAACAGAGGTTCTCCCTTAAGAGGGTAATATAATGTGTCCAGGGTTTTTACACTGAGTGTTAAGCTATAGAATGCCCCAACATAGCTCAATTTTGAAAATTTAAAGGAGTTAATAAAAGGAAGGCCCATTTATTCAGATGAATCAAAGATGAATCTGAGATGTAATCGAGTTTTATTCATACAGGTCATTCACCCTAAAATCAAAGCACTCACAACAGATCTCATTAACCCTTACAACACCCCACAGGGGGCAGGTAGATGTGGAAGATGATCCCCTTGTTGCTGATGGAGAGCCTGAGGCCCAGGGCAGTGAAAGGACTTGTCAGAGGCCACATCAAGTGAGTGAGTAATGGAGTAAGAAACAGAACTAAATTCTAGTCTTCATCCTCGATATGTTATTATGTTTTACCACGAGGTTGCCAAACATCTCAATTACTTTTTACTCTAAAATTCATTTTAAAATAAGCCGTCCTTTTTTTTAAAGCGGCCAACAATATAAAGTATAAAGCCCAGTCTGCATATTATATGGCAAATTGCTACGTTTTAGGGAAACTAATATGAACTCTACTTTGCAACTGAAAACATAGGGACTTGGTTTTGCATTTCCAAAAAGAACTGTAGAGACTGAGCAGATTTCTTCATCAATTTATCTATGATCCTACCCAGGGGTGGTGGGTAAAGAACTCTTTTTAGTACTCGTTAGTACAGGAATTACCAGAATTTTCAGATATTTTAATCTCCAAATGTTCCCAAAAGTCCGCAGGATGAGTAGTTAGGCTTTTAGTATCCCCCAACTGAAAATAAGCTGCACAAGGACAAAATGACCCAGAAGCTCCTATAAATTCGGCGGCACTCGCCATGAATTGGTTTACACGCACTGCCACTCCCAATCTCTCCCGCCTTTTGAAAGCTGTGGCGCAGCTAAGGCGTGGTGGGGAAACGGATCCCCAGACGCACGCACGCAGCCCCCAGGCAAGGGCCCGGGATCCGGAGTCGCAGGGCAGAGGGCGAGGAAATCGATTTCTACGTTCGCTCGATCTCTGCAAGGATTGAGCAAAACGGGTTCACCGAGTGAACCACTCCACGTTGCTCTTTTGGCTTTATCTTAAGCATAAATACAGTGAGAACACGGAGCCAAGGGGCTGCGCCTAACGCGCGTGCGGAGCGGTTCCTGCGCCCCGGCCGCTCTGCACGCTCCAGGCGCCGGTGGCCACGCGTCCCCAGCTGGGCGCCCAGGTCGCCCGGCGCGCGCGCTCTCTGCCTGCGGAAACCCGCCCCGCGCGCGGCCCGCAAGCACAGTCGGGTTCTCGTTTCCCAGAGGCGTGGTTCCCAGTTTCTAGTTTCCTTATCGACACGATTTCTCCCTTGGGGTCTTCCAAGGGGATCGGAGGGCGGTGGAGCTCCCGGCTGGGGAAACCCGCGCCCGCGCCAGGCTCGGTCCGTCGGACTTTTGGTGGCTCACCTACGTCCCACGGGCCGCTGCTGATTCCTACCCCGAAAATTCGAGCTGCTTGGGCACCAGCAGGGACTTTGGAGGGAGAGCGTTTAGAAGAGGCTTCTCTGCTTCACTTCCTGGACAGACTGATGGTCGCTTGCCAGGCCCGCGCTGGCTTCTAGGCAACTCGGCTATGGCTGGGGACACACCAGCACCCGCGGAAGCGATGAGGGGTGTTTCGGTGGCTGCGACCTCTGGCCTCTCAACCTTCAGAGCTTTCAGGGTCCAAGCCTGTTCCACCTGATGCTGCGATCGGCCTCATCCCCTCCCAAACAAGATTGGGACTCAGGCCTGGACCCAGGCTGTGTGGATTCTGTCCTTGGCCCCACCGTTTACCTGCAAGTCTCTATTTGTAAAATGGGAATGATACGTGAGAATGATATGAGATATGCATTTCAAAGTGTTTTGGCACTAAGACTGTCCAACTTCTTTGAGGGGACAATTGACGAAATTAAATAAGCTTGGTATGAAGGCTCATCAACAAGAATTTGACAGCAACCCTGTGTGCCAGGCCCTGCCCTAGAAACTAGAAAGAAAGCAGAGAGTGTAACAGACAAAAATTGCTGTCCGCTTGGAGCTTACGTGGGTGGAGACAGTGGGGGGTGGGGGGGGAGACGGGTTACACAGCAAACAGACTGTGTCAGATAGAACAGGGCAGTGGGCTCTGTTCACATTTTAAACAGGGCAGACAGGAGCACAGCATGGGAGAGAAGAGCCATGGGAGAAGCAATCTGATCCAGCTAGAAGGGAAGAACAGGATGGAGCTACTGTCCAATTTTCCTTACTAAATGCTATCATCACCCCTTCCCCACTCTCCCCCTCCCCCACCACACACACACACACACACACACACACACACACACACACACAGAGGCAGTGGGGCTAGGACTGGCTCCCCACCTCAGTGAGGAAATAGGCAAATAGGCTTGGTAGCTGAAGGGAGGAAGCCCAACTCTAGCCTCACTTCCAGCCCAGGGTGTTTCACTCAAGGGCCCCTTCCTCCATTCCACCCTGCACCCTGCAGGCCCCTCCTTTCACTCTTCAAAGAATTTCCCAAAGAGTCATAAAGGGGGATAACTCACATTCTCTCAAGGAATCGAACTTCCCCTTTTTCCTTTCCATGGAAGATGATGAGGAAGGTAAGTGTTGATGCTGACGCAAACCAAGCAAAAAGTGGCTTTTTTCCCCCTCAGCAGTTCACAGTGACCACATACTTTCAAGACTCTGTACAAAGAAATAAGAATAAGAAACTATTCCCACTGAAGCTACATTCTTACATTGCAGCACTACAAATAGAGAAATGACTTACTAAAGGTAGGTAAGGTACAAGATATATACGCACACTTGAAAGTCTGGTCTGCCTATATACACTATCAATTTATATATAGGTAAAAATCACTACCACTTATTATGCTTTTCTCATGGGCTTAGTGTTTATGTGTATGTATTCATTTAATAGCACCGATAACCCTATGAGGCAGTAGCTGTCATTATTTTACAGATGAGAACATTGAGGTGTAGAGCAGTTTAAATAACCTGCCCAAGATCACAGAGCTAGTAAATAGTGGAGTCACTTTCTCCCTCCTGTTTTATTGTGGGTTCATTCATAATAAAACAAAAATCTATTGAGTGCCCTCCATGTGCCAGGCACTGTTCTAGGAACAAAAAATACAGGCATTTTAAAAAATCCCTGCATTTGTATACATGACTTGTATTCTTGTGGAGGACAGAAGCAATTAAGAGTGGGGTGGGGGGAAGCAAATTTAGTGTATGAGAAGTTAAGTACCAAGGAGAAACATAAAGCTGGGCAAGAGGGGAAAGAGGGGATGGGGTTGCAATGTTAAATAGGTGCTGGGGGAAAGCCTTACCTAGAAGGTGGCTTCTGAGCCAAAAGAAGCCAATTATGCCTGTGTGGGGACAAGTGCTCTAGGGGGAGGGCCAAGTCCAAAGACCCTAAGATAGGCCTCACAGGAGGGGAGTGGGCTTGGCTAAGGAGGAGTAGGAGTCAGAGGTAGATCAGCTTTCAGGGATTCTGAAGGACTTCCAGGCTATACCCCTGAGTGAGGTGGGGAGTTCCTGGTGGCTTCAGAGCTCCCTTACAGAACAGGATGACTCTGGCTGCTGTGTTGGGTGTACTGGACAAGACAGAAATGTGAAGACCTGGTAGGAGTCTGTCACAATACCCTAGGTGAGAGATGACGATGGCCTGGGCCTACGTGCTTGTCACGGAGGTCATAGGAATGGTCACATTCTGGATATACATTTTCTGTGCCTCTATCTTTGGTGTAAACCCAGAATTTGGAGCGTGAAAGAAAGAGGAGTCAAGGATGACGCCCAGGTTTGGGCCTGAACAACTCCTAGGGGGAAAGAAGTGTTTTTACCCAAAAGGGGGACACATGGATGGAGCTGGTTTGGAGGCAAAGCTTCAAACAAATTAAATTGGAGCATCTTTTAGACATTTCAGCAGGTAGTTGAATAAACAAAACCGGAAGCTGGACTTCAGGGAAGACGATCAGGCTGGAAATAGGTGTACATGTTTTGTTTTGTTTTGTCTAATGGGGGGAGTTGTCAGGCTGTAGATGCTGATGAGGGCAAGAGATGAAGGAAAGGTGGGGGCAGATGGAGAGAAGCGGTGGAAGAACCTGACCCAGGCCTGCTGCAACCTGACCCCTTCATCAAGGCCGAAGCGGGAGGGCGGCTGCCGCTGGTGCACCTCCGCCCACTTTCTGGCCCGATCCTTCTTTCTCCTGAGAAATAGCAAGCGTTCAGGGTGCCATGTTGGCACTGAAGGCCAAAAGCTCCAGCGCGTGTCATTTCATCTCTCTGGGTGTCAGCAGAGGGTGTTCGTATCCCCGTTTTCGTATCCCCGTTTTTACAAAGGGGAATGCTGACACCCTCTGAGTAGTAGCCACCTGGGTTCAGTGGGAGAAAGGCGCCCATAACACCTACTCGCGCTCGTTCCGGCTCCTCAGGGCTTCCCCAGCACGCTGTGTCCCGTTCTCCTCACTCCTCACACTGGCCTGTCTCCGTGTGTGCTTCCCAGCCCCAGCCCACGCGGGTACGAAACAGGTGTTCAGGGAAGGCATGCGTGAAGCCAAAGATGGAGCGTGGACTCCCAGGACAGCCGCGAGCCCCCGTCCACTCAGCCCGCCGTGAAGCCCTGGAACCCGCGCGCCGCCGGCAGTGCGGAGCGGCGATGGCGTCGCCTTGCGTCCCCTGCCTCCGGCACACACCCCTGGGGAGCGCCTTCTCCTGCTCGCAGACCCGGCGGGGAGGGGCCTCAGCCTGCCGGCGTCGCCCGGGATAAGCAAGCGGCGTCGGGCGGGCCGCGTTCTCCGGGACCAGCGCAGCGAGGCCGCAGAGGGGCGGCGGGGGACGCGGCGCCGCTGCCCAGACGCGAGGGCCCGGGTCTGAGGGAGAGGAAACGGTCGCCCGCCGGCCCGGAGACGGGCGAGACGCTCACGGACACGCGCGCCGCTGCAGGCCCGCCCGCGTACGCGCACCGGGCGAAGGATGTTTATCTGCACAGCGGGGGTCGGATTTCCGCAGGGCTCCGACGGGCAGGTGATCCAGAGAAGGTGGGGCAGGGCGCTCTCCCACCGGGAGAGAGAAACAGGCTGGGCGCCTGCGACCCGGGGGCGCGTGGTGAGCCCGCGGCGAGGACCCGAACACTGGCACCAAGTTTCCCGTGCCCGCGGGTGAAATCCCGAGGGCGGCGGCTGAGGCTTTCACAGGTCATTGTAGAAGTTCATTAAACCGAATTTACAAGGCATTTTTTTCCATACCTTCCGGCAAAGCGGGCCTAGCAAGGCACCAGTCTGACAACAATGCAGGAATTAACCTGGATGTTATTTATGGGTGGACTTGGGGGCGGAGTGGGGGTGAGGGGAGAGGGCGGGCGATCAAGCTGTGGACCCTGGCCCCAAAACACACCACACTTTGGGATGCTTGTCTGACGGCCTGGGAAAACGTACACACACACACACCCTCCTCTATCACACCTAGAGCCCTGGATAAGAACCTGTGCCTGACAAAGTATACACAAGCTTTGTAATTTCTGCCAAGAGAATACAAAACAACAACAAAACATTCAGATAATTTCACAAGGCTTGTTGGGGTGGGGGTTTTGTTTTGGGGTTTGTTTTCTCTCTCTCTCTCTCTTTCTCAGTAACAAGTGGACACTAATTAAGTGATTGAGTTTGGTGGATATGAAAGGACACAGGCCTCCTGGGAAAGGAAAGACGCAATTAGAATGGAATCATTCCCTTGGGTTGTCCTGGCCTCTTCAAACCACCAACAAAAATGTAATTAAGGCAAAAATGTTTTGGAAGGAAGTTAGCAAACAGAGAAGGTTTCCGTAGAAGCAATGATAGCAGTTCTGTAATTTTGTCATTTTATTTACCAAGAAATTTCTGTGTTTAAAGCTAAAAACGTTTGATGGCCTGAGAGAAGCAGTACAAGCCATGGTGTTTTCCTTTTCCCCTTTCTTATTTTTTATTTATTTATTTATTTATTTATTTATTTATTTATTTGCTTTCTTTGCTTTTTTTACAGAGGGGGCAAAGGGCCAGCCTGCCATCTACCCTGCTGCAAGGATGGCGGCTCTCTACCACGTCACTGGCCTGCCAGCAGTGTTCTTATGTAAGGGTGAAGGATAACGTATCTGTCTTATTTTATTTCACCAGATGGAGAAAATGCAACAATATTTGAAGAAAAAAAAAAACATTTCCTGTCTTTTTGTTCTTAACATAAAAAGTACTTTATGGCTATTTTTTTTTTCAGCATATTTTCTCCTCCTCTGGGGCACTTTTTAAAGCCTCAAAGCATATATTTGCCAGGAGTCTTTAGATTCTCACAATATTCCTAACTCTACAACGAAGATTTGCTGGACCTGCTCCATTAGGGAAACTTGTGTTTTACAAGCTGTAGACCATAACTGCAATAGCTAAGCCGCGAGTTTTTTGGTATTTTTGTGTGTGTGTGGGGGGGGGGTGGGATTCAACTTAAAACACTTAGTATTTATGGGCCATTGCCTTTTCTTTTATTACCCATTTAGCTATGTCTTTTCTTTGACGCTCATCCAGAGGGACTCTCATCATCCATGGCTAGATCAGAGAAGCCCAAAGGAAAGGTCTTCATCATCTCTAATCTCCATCTCTCACCTCCCTCCAGAGCAGTTTACAATAAAGAGAACTCACTCCCACATCCTGATCCCTGCTCTTCTTTGATCTTCCCCATCATTTTCTTATTAAAAACAACTGCTCTGTTGCCACCACCACGTTTCAAGTTGTCTGAGTAACTATTTTCATCCTTAAATTTTTAATTTTGAAAATCAAGTCATATATTAGAGTTATTATGGCAAATACAATATCCCTACTTGAAAAACAGGGGAAATCTGTAGAGAACAACCTATTAATTTTCCACCAGTTAGAAAGCACTAAAATGCTACCCTCAGAATGTGGGTCTCTGGTTTTCCAGCCTGGCTTCTTCCTGTCTCAGTCACGCCACCTTTCATGGTTTCCTGGATTATTTCTTCCATTCAACAGTAATTAAAAGTGAGAGAATAGAAAATTTCATTCCCACCAACATAATTTAAAATTTTGTGCAAGTTACCTAACTCCAGCCAAAGATGCAAAATACCACCAAGTTCCAATGGAACAGAATAATTTGAATAAACCCTTCAGTTTCATAGTTTTGGAATTTATTAACTATGAAAACAGACATTGCATTATCTCTTTACAAATGAATAAGTCAAATAACTTATCAAATACAAATTTTAAAATCAGGGTTAGAAGTTTATGTTTTAAGTTGTATGCATACAGATTGTAATCAAATGTGGGGAAAGGGCATTAAATGATTCAAAATGTTTACCTTTGATGGTCATTTTGACTTTGGGGAAGAGAGCCAGAAGTCACATGGTGCCAAATCCAGTGAAAAAAAGTGGATGAGGACACACCGTAATCCATTTATTTGACAGAAATTTCTGTACCAGAAGCAATGTGTGACCTGAATTGACTCAGGACATCAAGGCAGCCACAACACGCAACGAAAGGCACAAAAGAAGGCTTTCAGAACTGCTTCAGAAAGTGTCAAGGACGATGGGATAAGTGTGTTCAAAGTGAGGGGGTGAATGGCAATATGTCCTTTACTGTACTAAATAATTTTTGTTTAAACAATTCATGGTATTTTTTTATCACACCTCATACAATTGTGAGTCTTCTCTGCCGTAGTGTAAACTACACCAGGGAAGAGACTGCATCTGTTTTTGTTCAGTATTGTATTCCAAGTACTGGGCCCACAATAGGTGCTTATTAAATTTTTAATGAATTAAGAGAAGAATTGGTAAGTGCTTTTTTGTTTTTGTTTTTTTTAAGCCTCAGGAAGCCAAGTGCAAGAAATAAAATCAGAGATAAATCCTTTTCCTCCCCGTCATTTAATCTAGTGAGGAAGCCATGTAAGTGAAACAAGTGATGTACAGCAACGAACCAGAACCTGATTTGAAACTCAACTCAGTACTTGCCATATGTGACTTTGGATAAGTTTCTGAACCTCTCTGAACCTCGTTTCCTCTTCTGTAGAGTAAGTATAATAAACCTTGCTTTGTATGGTTGTTTTAAGAATTTATAAACCTATAAAACACCCAACATATTCAGACAATCTATACACAAACGTTATTGGTATTCATTCACTGAATGTTTGCATGCCGGCTGTGAGCACTAGGTGATACAAAGATGAATAAAACGAAACTCTTCTTCAAGACCTAAGACTCCTATGTAAATATGGCAAATGCAGTAACAGAAATAATCAAAAGGTTTGGGGAGCAAATCAGCTGGAGGGAGGGGTACAACCTAAACAGAAGGGAGCATATGACCAGAGACACACGATCTAAACACTATGGCTTATGGGGGTGACCACAAGTACTTGGCTTCCCATTTAATGCAAAGGAAGTCCCTGACTTATTACAATAGCTGATGAGAACCAGTCCAAAGTCACACTCACACACCCTGTGTTCTCTTTGACCTCATCTCCTACTTCTTCCTCTGCTCTCTCCTCTCCTTGACGTGCTATTCACGCCCACCTTAGGCTTTACACTGGCTGCTCCCTCTGCCTAGATTTTCTTCGTTTATCCAAGTAGCCCACTGTCTCACCTCCTTTCATGTCTTCCTCAAATGTCATCTTTTAATAAAGCCACTTTGATCAGCCTATCTAAAATTACTCTCCCCCGGATCTCATAAAATATGCTTATTTGTTACACTTGTTGTTTCCTGACACCACTCACCCCCTCCCATATAAGCTCCATAAGGAAAGATCTCAGTTTTGTTCCCCAAGGTATGCCAAGTGCCTAGGACAGTGGCTGGCACCTAGCAGGGATGAATGTATGAAGTGTGACTGGAATGTGAAGTCAGGGCAGGAAGAGGAGAGAGGTGAAGCTGGGAAGCTGTACGGAGGCTTTGAATGCTTTGGTAAAGAGCTTAGATTTTTATCTGGTAAGTAAGGGGAAGCCATTAAAGGTGAGTGGCATGTTCAGATCTGCTTTTCAGATAAGTCACTCAGGGAAAAGATTTGAAGGGAATAATGACAGAGCCTTACAGTTAAGAGGCGGCAGCAACAAATGAGTCAGAGAGCAAGATAGGAAAGACCTAAACTAGAGCAGTAGAAATAAGAAAGGAAGAGACAATTCAGTTCCTCCCTCTATGTCCCTGACATCTTTGAAGCTGCTGCCCCAGCGCTGAAGCTCAGAGCAAGTGAGTCTGTCGGCAGGTCCCGCAGAGCATATTGCATTTTGCTCCAGAAGAGCTCTCTCATCTGGTCTCAGAAAGGTCTTAAATTACAAGACTCATCCACAGGAGGTAGGTGGTGTGCTGTATGAGCATCCAACAACATCCTGCAATAAAGGAGAAATGCACAAGGAAACTGAGGGTTCTGAGCCAAATGAATAGGAGAACAAGTGGGGTACAACTTGCAAAGGTGTAGTTGTTCTGATTAAGTGCAAGTACTACATCACTACATGCTCCTCAAACTGGAGGATGCAAAACAAGAGTACCCGATACATCTTTCTGAATCAACAAACTTATTGTAAGATTTGGAAGAAGCAAGTACTTTAATAAGAACCATTCTGCTACAAAAGAAGCGGGGAGGGGTGAAAAGCCCAGGAAAAACAGTCCAGTCTCTGAAGTTTCACCCAGATGGGGGCAGAGTGGTGGACCTACAGCAATGATGGCCTCTCTTCTTGTCCCCCAGGCCGTCCTCCAGCATCACCAGAGATTTGGGGTACAATGCTTCTGAAGGCCATGGTAAGGCCAGGTACCCTCCTGATGTGAATACCATGCAGAGAACACCACAGCAGTTGGCACACCTCCATCATCCTCTGGACCAAGTCCTTTGGCCACACACTGTCCTTCTTGCACTATCACCACCTCCAGCTTGCATCCCTTTAGCCAACCTTCCCCACCACATGGCCAGGCTCCCTGGACCCCAGCATCTTCAAGTTCAGTATTTCAACTGCAGGGAACATCGCCTGACTTTCTTGGAGTCTGATGACCTTGCTGTGTTTACCACACTCCTTCTTGGACTGCCTCAGGCAAAGCTTACTTTAAAAGTTCAAGCACCTCCTAGCCACCCTCTGCTGGCCCTGACTGGTTCCCTCTGGGTTTCCTCTGCTGCTGCTGGTGTATGGTTGGAGGGAGAGTTCCCAGGGTCACACTGGGGGGCTCAGCTAGGGGTGGTAGTCCTGGGCTCTGGGCAGGGGGGGCGGGGGCCCTGCTGACTCTTTGGCCTTCTGCTGTGACTCGTGGTCCTGAGGCTGCTGCTCTGCCTGAGAGGACCTGGAGCACTCTGGCTGAACCTCCTAAGCTGGGGCAGGGCTGCGGCTGTCCATCCAAAGAAGATGAACAGAGGGCCTTACCTGGGTGGTGCAACATTGGACTGCGGAGGTTTTTTTTTTTTGTTTTTAGGATGAGGTTTGTTGCCATGACATTGTGGTGTTTTTGTTTATCGCATCCTGAATCTGGTCCCACTAGAAACCTGGGTTCACCACCTCCTCGGTCACCCAGGGGTCCATGTCATCACTAGTTGGCTCTCGGTAAGGCCTGAGTGTCTCCTCCTGGCCCATGTTTAGCCAAGGATCCAACATAAAGTCTTCTAAGTTTTCTCTGTTTTGGGGATTGACAGTTATTAGTTTTCTTAGTAAGTTTTCCACTTTAGATGATAATAAGAATGGCACGGCATACTTCCCACTCACTACCCGCTGCTCCACTGCCTCCAGTTTGTTCCCTTAAAGGAACGGTTCCCAGAGACCATCCTGTACAGCAGCACTCCCAGATGCCATATGTCCACTGGAAGACCATCACATGGTTTGCCCAGGAATAGTCCTGGGGCTGCCCAAGAGGGGTTGCCACAGAACAGGCTCCATTTTCTGTCACGCTGAATCCAAAGTCCTTGAGTTTAACATTCATATCTGAATTGAAGAGTACATTTTTTGATTGCAGGTCCCTGTGGACAGTGTTCCTATGGTGGCCATAATGCACTGCTGATACAAGCTGCTGGAAGATGCCTCGGACCTCATTCTCCATCATGAGACCGTGGACCTGCAGGTATTCCCACATGTCCTCTCCACTCAGGTGCACCATGATGAGAGAGGATGATTCTGGAGTGTCAATCACGTCAAATAATAGGGCTATATTTGGATGATGCAGTGCCTTCATGCAGTTGATTTCTTGCTGAAGTCAGTGAAGTCTGGAGAAGCCCCACTGATAAATGATTTTGACAGCCACCTCTGTTCAGGTCAGAATGTGCCAGCCCAACTTCACCTTGCCTAAACTGCCCTGGTCAATAGTGTTCAGGAGCTCGTAATAGCAAATATGGGGCTCTTTGGTCAGCAGAAATGGCTGCAAGTTCATGTGATAAGGTGACTTGTTAACTATACTGATGATACTAACTATGCTAACTCTGCTTACTAACTATGCTAATAAACAATAATAACTATATGGGAGGGGGGGACTACGGAATTATCTTCTGGAGGACAGGCTCCTTGTAGTATAGGCTTCCCCCTTCCCCAGGTGAGTGTTCTAGGAGCCTGTCTGCATCAGTGTACCAGGTGGAGTTGTTGTGAGAGGCTGCATTCAGCTTCAGTGAGCTTTTGGGGGAGAGACTCTTCCAATGCATTTGCCCAGTTCATGATGGGTGGTTTATATGAACAATATACAGCATGACAAGGCACCTGCCCACACCGAACTGAGTTCAGCAGTTTTTGACCAAAAAACAGCATGGCCCCTACACCCCACCCTCCCTATTTACCTGATCTTGCCCCAAGTGATTTTTTTTTTCCCAGATGAAGAAAACTCTGCAAAGGAAAACATTTTGTTAATGTGGAAGAGGTCAAACAAAGAAAATGGCAGAAGCACTAAAAGGCATCAAAATCAGCGAGTTCAAAAAGTTCTGAGTGGTGGAAAACATGTCTCTATAGGTGTATTGCCTCAAAGGGAGAGGACTTTGAAGTTGACTGACATTTAAACATGTAAGAATAAATACACTTTTTTTATAAATGAATTCCAGGATTTCTTGCATGCCCCCTCGGACTCACCATGCTGACTAAATATGCTAACGATGCCAATAGTGCCTACTATACTCACATACTGCCAATGCTACCTAACAACACTAACAAAATGGTTTTTAACAACAAATAAGAAAAATTAATGTAAAAGAGAAAAAAATGAGAAAACAAAAAATTGAAAAAATTAAAATAAAAAAATGAGGGGGAAAGGAACGAAATAAAATGGAAAAAGAAAGCAAAGAAAAACTTTAAAAAGGAAAATAATAATTAAAAAATGAGAAAAAGAAAACACGCATGAAGGAAAAGAATAAAATGGAAGGAGAAAGCAAGCTAAGAGGTCCAAGTCCAGCAGGTCACTACGACTCAGCTGCCTGGGCTATGAAGGACAAAACCTCAGCCCAGTTAGAGACTTACATAGGATTTGTTTGTAATTCCGTTACTATGGTACTTGGCGAGTCAGAGTAGTCAGAAGCTGACCAACCACAACTGAGGATGAACCACAGTGGTTTAGTTGTGTTTTGAAAAGTCCCTAAGATGTGATTTGTGTCCACTCCCTCAGCGAAGAAATGGTGCGGCCCTTAGAGGATCCCTGCTTGGGTGTATATTGCATTACCTTTATATATAAATTGTTCATTCAAAAGGTGTCTACAAGCAATTACTCTAAACCCCATCTTCTGCTTATTAACACCATGGGGTAGCCAAGCAGTTCCCTCAGAAAATACGTGTAGGTGCGTATTTATTTTAGATAACTTATGATTTTTTTGTTTTGTTTTGTTTTGTTTATAAATGAAACCTTGTTAAAAGTGAAAAAAAGAAAAGAAAAGGGATATATCTGAGGCCTAATTAAGAGGTTAAATCAGGCAGGATTTGAAAACTGACAACGTGGGAGGGGAAAGAAAGAAGACTCATAGATGGCTCAGTGTGTTCTGCGGGTGAGGGAGAGGTTGAACTCAGTGAGTTCTAGAACGTAGACAGGAAGAGGGGAGAGGGGCAGGGGAGGTGATGGGTTCAGCTCCACGTACAGCCCTGTATAGCTGCCCCAGTGTGATTTGTGGGAGAGGAAATTTGGAACTCAGGCTTAGACTGGAGATACTCTTTTTATCTAGTGATAATTACATTTATTTTAAAGGGAAAACAACTTTCATTTCAAACATCCAAATTTACTTCCAAAAACAGCAGGAATTAAAACACAACTACATTTCTTAACTGGGATTTCATATACATACATATTATATTGTTTTTATATACGTACATACTATATTGTTTATTAACAACATACTATATTGTTTTTCCAGACAGAAAAAAATAGTAATTTTTTTGGATGGGTTAGCTAATTGATTCTTTTTCCAGACTGACTGACTTTCTTTCTTTCTTTCTATCTTTTTGTTAGAAGTTTTTTTTAGCTGACTGCCAGAAAACAATCACAATTTCTTCCCCCCAAAAAGTTACCATGTTTGGATGTGAAATAAGTAGAGATATAATAATACAAAGGACAAACCATTTCATTTTGTAAAAGTATAAGGGGGAAATTAAAGAAATTCAAAGGCAATATTATATATTCAAAGCAAATTTGAGGAAATACTTTTGAAATGACATGTAATTAGTGGAAGTTTTATGAGCTTTATGAGCTATGAGCTTTCCCTTCTCCCTAATCAAATCTCTATATAAAGCATGGAAGAAGAGACAACACTACATTGTCACTTAAAATTACATGTAGGAGGAAATGTAAATTGTTTCACTTCTACTATTAATATTATTTATTGAGTATTAACTTTGTGCCAGGTACTGTGCTAGGCGATTAATCAAGCTTTACCTGGTTTTCTCTTCCCCTTCAAGGAACAAGTGATAAAACAACAATAAAACAGGACTTAAGACAGCTGAGCAACTTGATAAAGGTCATTTTGCCATCAAGTGTTGGAGACATCTTTTAAGAGATGGGAAAAATTCTTTTTTCTTTCCAAGATCCAACCAATTATTTGCTGCAACTTGCCTTGACCTATTAAGGTTGGCACATGTGACCACTGTATGTGAGATAGTCTGATTGATTCAAGGATTGCCATTATAACCCGAACCTAGTGGGTCAGGCACTTGAAAAAATGTAGTGTGTATAATAACTTGGTTATATAAATAAAAAAAGGAATCATCTAAGTCCATGTTAGTTGATCTGAGAACTGTCCGCACAGTGTTAGTAATATAACCGTTCGATATCCTGAAATATTTTCTTTCTAAAGGTGAATTTATTACTTAGGACTATGGGGAGAATGTTTTTAACTCGATAGACAGTAACTAGCTGTGGTGATAATAAGTGATAACAGAAGGTGTGTCCAAGCACACACACTGGATTGTTGGCAGGAGCTGGGGTTTCACACACTCACTAGATCATCCCGGAGCTGGCACAGAGCCCTCTCCCTACTACACTTTTTCTGAACTGATTCCAGTCAAGTCACGGATTAGAGGTGAGATGGGAGCCATCGTCACTTTGACTTTTAAACGAGCGCTCTTGCCTGGGCTGCACAACAAACTAGCCTTGGTGGCCTTTCACTGACTCTAACCTAATATACTCCGTGGAGGCCTAGTCAGCGCTCAGAAGGTGAAGCACAGACTGCTTTCTACTTTTGATTGCGATTCACAGAACGTTTTGTGGGCCCGCAAGTTCAGCTTTACCCGCAAGCAGGAAACATGTATTTCCCCACCCCCTCTCCTCAGGAGACGACCCGGGGTCAGTCCCTCACCATAAGCACTTGAAACCCGTATTTCTTTAGAACGCCTCCCTTTGTACCTGTCACCTCAAACTCCTTTTTATTAAACAACAACAAAACAACACGCTAAGGCTCGGGTGTGAGCCCCAGTGCAGAAAGCGAAAGTGGGCGCAAGGCCCGGCTGCAGGCACCGACGGCGCGCTGGGGATGGGGGCGGGCCGCCAGCACGCTGCCCTTCACGTGACGCGCGGCCGCCCAATCCAGGCGGCGCCCTCCGCGCTCGGCGACCCGGCCTGGGAAGCTCCTCTCTGTCAAGGAAAGTTAGCATGGGAGCCGTGACCGCCTGAACAGCGTAAAGAGGGCTTCTTTGTACCTCCTTCCGCTTCAGGCCCCACGCCTGTCGACGGCAAGAGTCAGACGTCCTTAACTCCGGGACCCTGGGCACCGTGCACAATTACTTTCATCAGCCGCTACCTACGTGATGGGCAGGACAGAATCTTTCCTTTTAGGTGTCTCTCTAGATGGGCCCAGCCAGGATCCGGGCCTCAGTTCTCTCTCCCTGGTGTGTCTTCTGGGGAGGGAACTAGCATGGTACGCCTACTTTCTCCAAAGAGGAAAGGCAAAGTGGTGATGAGAGAAAGTCTTAAGCCTTTGGGCCCCAACATGCGACCCAGGGGAGTCCAACCGTCGCCACCTTTCCCAATTTGACAGAAGGGACCCTCGAGCCCCTGGAAAACAGGACAGATACTTGCAGATGTCTGTTCTTCTTCGACAATACTTTTTAAAGACTGACTGTTTTCTCCACTAAAGTCTTAACGCTTAATTCAGTATCTTAAACGATTTAAAAGAACCCAAGTCCTACTTTAGATAAAGCTTTGCCCTATCAAAGACTTCTGGGAGGCTTAATTGTAGCTTATCGTTTTCTACCCCCAATAACCACCACGAAAAAAAAAAAAAGCTAGCTTTCCTAAACTCGGTAACAATAGAACTGGTTTAATCCACCTCTGGGTAGGCAACCCCCACCCCGAAACCCTCCTTCACACTCCAACCTGCCCCCTAGGTATGTTTGTGTAATCAGAGACTGATTGTAGCTGCATTGCCGTTTCTCCCCAGGAAAGCTTAGTTTGCATTCATGGAAGTGGCTTGTTTTCTAGAATTATTTAAACGAACAGAGAAGATGCCACTCGGAAGATAGCTGGTTTCCTGCTGGATGTCTTCTGGAGCGGGCTGAGCTGCGCAGGTGTGCGGGTTATGCTTGCAATGAGGAGGGTATCGTTAAAAGTTCTTTAAAACGTTACGGTTGCGATTTTAGGAAATCGACTTTTAAGAAATCGAGGCTATGGTAGCAAAAATATATATCTGGACTAGGATTTTAGGGAAGAGACTCACTCCTAGGACCGTAAGAAGGGTTTGATTTGGGACGCTGCCATCGCTTAATCTGCAGACGCTGGCCATGTTGATAGTAACCCCTCTGGCATTAATTATTCTGTGTTTGAAAACGGTACAGAAAGAAGGACGTGAGGATGGATCATTTCGGTTTGTTTGAAGGCTAGGATTCCGTGTTACCGACTTGTAGGGGGAAATGAAATGCAGGTTCGGATACTCCTTGTTTTCGGAATGTTAACTTTATACGTGTAATTTTCCGAAGTTATGAAATGTGACGAGAAGCAAGGAAGCAAGGGCAGCGGCATTTAGTCCTCTGCAGTCTCGGAAAAACTGCGCCCAAAGTTTTAAAAGGCACTGGGACTGTGTCGAGGAAGGGAGAGGCGCGGGAGCGGTTCTGGGATGGGGCTCTCAGCGGCCGGGCGGTGGACGCCGTGAGGAGTAGAGCATCCACGGGAGACGCCGTGGGAGGCCAGGGGGTCGAGGTAAGACGCCGTCACCGCGGGATGCGGCTCGGGACGGACTCCCCACTCCCCGCCCCGGGTCATTGTTGAAGAAGCAAACTCCACAGTGACTTCTGCTGAGCTCAGCATGTAGGCCACTAGCGGCTCTCCATTGGACCACGTTAGCTTAAATTGCGCAATTAAAAAAAAAAAAAAAACAGCCAGCGACGCTTCCGCTCGAGGATGAGCGTGGACGTGTGACAGAGCGGAGATAGCCTCTCAATTACGCGCCCTTTCCAACGAAGTCGAGCTCCTTTCTTTAAACTCGCTCACCCCCACTACTGCTACCTCCCCCAAGAAAAAAAGGAAGGGGGGACGGGATGAGGAAATTACTAAAATGTGTTCATTTGGACATGATGAAAAGGAAAGAATTAGGTGTCCTGATATCAGGTCGAGAGACCTGGTTTGGAGTTGGTCATTTTGTGTCGAGGTGCACGGGCTCTCGGAGAAGCAGCTCGTGCAGGACAAGTTTCCTGGGAACTCCTTGTCCTGTGCCCCCGCCGTCCCAGCGTCAGTCCTGCCGGCAGCTGCCCGAGTGTAGCTTTCTCGGAGCAGATTGAGCGGTGCGGAGGTATACATTTGGGAGATAATTTTCAGCTCGCCAGTAAGAGACTGCGCGAGGAGGGCGCTCCCGCCGCCGCCCTCGAGTCCGGGCTGGGGGTCGCGCCCGCGGTCCCAGGCGGTTGACGGTGGGCTGGGCACAGGAGCCTCAGCGGATTTCGGAGCATCGCATTGTGTTGAGCGTTTAGCCGAACGAGAGGAGGGCCCCTTGTTGAGAGGATTAGAGTGCGCTTTTCCTCCCGCTCGGCAAACTGCCGCACTCCATAATAGCAGCGCACTTCCCTCTTCCCGGTTTTGAAAGCGGGAGAGTTGCGTCAAACTCAAAAGCTGCCGAATGACTATCTGATCTTCTCGCCCAGTCTCATCCTCCCTCCCCCACCTCCTGCTCCACCTTCTTTTGGAGTTCGAGGCAAGTGTGTAGGTTGGGCTTGGGCGGAAGAGGGTCTGGGCAGGTGCCACTTCGGGGCACCTACGGTGCTGTCACGTTCTCCTTGGCGTCAGTGAACCACCGACTGCCTCTCCCTTTGATAACCTGGGCGTGTTAGCCGCGTGGGCACTCCGGGCGACGGTCCCGTAAGGTTTTTGTTTCTTTTTTCTCTTTTCTTTTTAGCAGAGCTTTCTAGGAAAAAAAAAAAAAGAACGTTTTAAATATTTTGATGTACATAGAAACGAATAACAAAATTTCAAAACGGGAGGGGGAAACACAAGGAAAAAGTCTGACTTGAGAGTGTTTTTGCTTAGCTGTCACTGCTGAAACGACCACTGTGAGGGACTGGAAGAGCGTTTCAGGAGAGAACTAGTTGAGTAAAACCTTTAGCTGTAATGTATAGGGAAGACACAAGTGGGAAAAAAATAAGACGCACAGTAGATGCAGGCACACATGGTTTGAGAAGCTCTGCTTCACTGAAAGTCTTGTGGAGAAGAAATACTTGGTTACTTTTATAAGAGTTAATCTCCCTTTGAATTAAACCGTTTTTTTAATCAGCCAACGAGACTTGTTTCCTTCATTTGGAGACACAATGAAGTTTCTAGCATATGTAGTCAGCCACAAAATCTGATCCAAGATGATAAGTATAATAATTTCAGGAGACATCTCTAGTTTATAAGGCCTGAAATTATAATACGGTATTTTAAAACCCGATGGTATGGAAAACACAGGGAAATACAGTTGTTCCAGAGTCTTGGAGTAACACCACGTCCTTGCTCTGGGTTGAAAAAGGCTTCCATTAGGCTGTGACCACTCTTTGCTCTCATTCCAGTACCTCTTTATTTCAAACTTCATCTCTTTCTGGTCATAAGAAACCTTAGGAAATTCTACTTTAAAATATTTCCTGATTTTAAAAAGCAAGACAGGGGGAAATCCTTAAAATACCACATTATACAACTACTTTTCTCACAACCTGAGTGCTTTAAAGAACATGCTTACGCAGCCGCAGCATTTCATCTAACTATAGTTTTTAAATAGTCATAATTTAATCTGAATGAATGTTGCCAAACTTCTACTACACAGTTATATAAATGTGATGTGAAAGTTGATTAATGATTATTTCTATTGAAGGTACAACATTAAGAAATTATTATGTGAGATTCCAGTGCTTAAATTCTTATGGTATCATGCCTATTGAACACTCTATGTAGTATATTAAAGATTTATCATTGTAAATTATCTGTTTCCTAAACATTGGAAAGAAACGGCAAGTTAACATTTTATGTAGCATTTAACCCCTACCCTGACAAAAACCCTTATGGTTTGGACTGTATTTTTGTATGTACGCCATGTTTTGAAATCTATTTGGTTTTGAACAAACTTCAGCCTATGTGCAAGATAACTTATCATCCTTCAGTAGATCTTTATGGTAATTTTAAATAATAGTTTTTAAAAAGTTAATACCAAGAGAGACTGCTACAAACTGAAGTCTGTATCTTCTTGGGAGTCCATATCCATTTGAGTCTTTGGATTTATAAGTATATTTCTTTTTATAGTGATAACATTTTTGAAGGGGACATAGGGATAATAATATGACCATCTCCTTTTGAAAGACAGTACTAGAATCCTCTGGTTGTAACACAAATTAAATGTTGATTCTGCTAGACTGTCTCTTGGGTTGGAGTCACATCACTAGGATTTTGGTTTGCCACATTTAAGTAAATAAAACAAATGCTGGCCTTGCAAATTCTGCTTCTTATTTCCCTGCTTCTTTTATGACTGTGATTCCTTCACTTACCTGCCTTTCTCTATACTTCCACGACATATACACCAGGGCTGGGCAAGACATCTGTCATGGTAACCAGTGGACCACCAAACAAGTTTGGAGTGACTGCCTGAATACTAAAATAAATAAATAGTAGGCCATGACACTTGGAGAAGTAGCCCTTGCCCTGAAGTTGTCTGCCCAAGCTTGTTATACACTTATAGGCTGCTGGGGATTTCTGAGCAATAAAAATCTTGATGGGCAACCTAATTTAAGTGGCAACTGTGTATTGAGCACATACTATAAGGGATGAGGTAAAAAGTGGAAGAAAAGGAATACAGTGTTTACAAATAAAAATTTCTCATAAATAATCATAAAGTACTGGGGATAGATGGATCACGTTACTTTTCCTTGCAAATTCTTTTAATAGCAGTATTTTAAATTGTGTACTAAGTAACTTCTTCTAGCTGTTGTTTAAATTGTTGGTGAGTTTTGTCATGTAATCATGGAAAGCCTGAAAGTGTGGGCAGGGATTATAAACTTTTTAAAATTATTTCTCTCAGTTTGTTCTCTCTTTTTTTAGTACTAGGATACTTGCTTAATTGATAGTACAATTTTAAGCCTTCCTAAACAAAATTACTTATTTGTTCTTTAAAGCTAATGACATTTCTCAATTGAGCTTGATTAAGAGTCTCATTATATTTGGGAAACTGTCCAGTCTTGTCTCCTTAACTGGTTAGAGGTGATGGTACTGCATTTAGGACTAAAGATGTCCCCTAAGTACTGCTATTAGTCCACTTACAAGCCTTTTCTAATGGAAGTAGGTTGGAGAGGTCCTTAGAAAGCTTGTAGGCTCTATGTTTATAAAAGGGATTTTGAAGTATTTCTTTACCTATTGCAAATTATAAAATAATTGGAGGCATTACAAACCACTGAAAAATAAATAGAAGGAGAACTCTCTGGGCTTTGCAATGGGCATTTGGAGGAGAGCTTCCAGAGTAAAAGAAAAAAAGGAACTAAATTATCTATTTCAGTAGTGTTTTTTTATTGGCTAGTTAAATATATTGGGTTCTTGCGCTTCCAAAGTGCACAATAATTTCAAGGAGATTTTTCTTTCAAGATTTTAGCCACATTTTCTCAAAACTTTTAAATAGTTCTGCAAGGAAAGTTGCTTATGTAAGCAGGGGAAGGCTTTGTATGCCAAGTGGAATGACTTTCAACAGTTGCCTGAGTAAAATATCTTGTGAGGTTTTCCCTAATGAAGTTTTAAATATGGTTCTATGAATTTTAATATAATCTGTGGATAATGTATGAACAAAAGCATGTTCATTGAAGAAGAAAAATGTTTTGTTTCTTTTGACTGGAAGACTTGCAACTTACAGTAATGGTGAGGACCCTTGCTTAAGGAAAAGATCGCGGCATGTAGTATTCACTAACATCTGACAGCTGACAGTCAATGTTTTATAAATAATTTACTGAGTAAAATTTTACTATTAATAGATGCTCAGGCAGAATTAAAAAGTAAACTAGTTGTTAAGAGTTTAGAAACATTCTATTAGAAAACTGTATATGCTTTGGTTAATTTCTATTTTGCATTAACATGTGTAATTATAAAGTACAGGAGCTTGGATAAATGAATTTTAAGTATTTTATTACAAATTTAATTTGCATCTGGTTGTGGTTTTCTAACAAGGTAGTTATTACAGATTGACATTGCTGCCTCTCATAGCATTTCACACTTGAAATATTAGTATTTGTGGATTGTATTTTGAGTCCATCAAACTTGAAGTTTGTGGCTAAATAATAACACTTATTTTTTTAATTAACAAGGTACTTTAAATAATGAAAAGAGACATACTTGAAAAAACTTTTTTTAAACTACTTTATATTTGATAGTAAATATTTTCTGTCCCTAACATAAATTAATCCAAAAAATGCAACATTTTGTTGGATAAGAAGTTTGCTGTTAATAAACCCATGAGTCAAATGGATACCCTGAGTACTTTCCCTCTGTTCCTTTGACAGTTAATATTACATTATTTAGAATCTTATCTCTCCCAGGATTTCAAGTCTTAATCTCCACAGTCAGACTCAGGGAAGCCAGTCTGATTAAATGACATTAATTCCCAATTTTTCTCAGGACATCATTCTTTCTTCTCACATCTTTTATTTGTCAGCCCAAAGATTATTAGTCAACTTTCCTTGAAAGGAAACTTCTCATTTACAATATTGCCTTTGCTAGTCTGGTGTCATGCATCTTGGTTTGTTGGGTTATTACTGATTAACCTGGCCATGGTTTTACATTGGAGTTTTTTTAAAAATAATACACATGTACTTTTTTATTCAGAGTTAGAGAATACATTGTGATCAATTAAAACAAAATTTATACACAGAAGTGACACATAATGCTTTTGTTTGCATTAAACTAGAGCAAGACACCAGCTTCTGGGAAGTTTCTGGTTAGTGATTAGATGGGAGCACTGTACCTTGGAACCAGAGAGAATTAGTGTCCCAAGGACAGAGACACAGTTCCCTTCCACACTTCTCCATTTGGAGGTTTCCCTTCTGGTTTTTCTCCCCAGCTCTCTCAACAAAATACTGCCTGCTCCTAACAGTCCAATGAAGACTTAATTCTAGGGACGCTTCTGTTCAGCCGGTGGCAGCCCTTCTGTGGACTTCATTAAGTGTGTTGGTACTTCTGTGCACTTACCTTCCATTCAGGCCTCTGGGGTTTGAGTGTCACTGTGTGACGGGCTCAAGTATACCAAAACAGACCTTGCGCAGGCCCTGAGTGCAGTAGCAATGACTGGCACCTGTGTTTATCAACAAGCTTGTGTAACCTTTGGAGTTACTTAACTGCAGTGCCTTGGTTTCCCTGTCAGTTAAATATGGGGAGTTGAGATGAAATGGTATTTGAAAAAGTACCCACCTTAAATTCAGAGTATTTTCAGAGTATTTTATTTTAACTTAAGTCATTTTTAAGGTAGGATAAAATATGTGACCTTCCTTTACTTATTTATTTCAACTATACCAAAAAGTATAGATAACATAACCAACGCCTGTCTCCAGTGTGTACTTATCTCTATGTACCTATCTTCAGGACACATCAAAGCTGTCATTGCTTCAGCTTTTACAAATATATACATATTTTATGTTAAAACCTCCAGTGTATTCTTTCCATCTCTTTTTCCTCTCTCCCTAACCAAGACTATTCCCATCCATGGGTTTTAGACTTACTGCATTTGTATGTATTCATAGTTTTGTTTTGCTTATTTAAAAACCTGTCATAAATGGTGTCATGCTATACACATGTGTTCTTTTTAACTAAACATTATGGTATTTTGAGATTTACTCTCATTGATAATATGTTGCTTTGGTTTTTATCATTATCAATGCTGTAGTATCCCATTAATGAACATACCATCATTTATTTATCTATTTTGTAAATGTTCGCTATTTCAAATGATACTGCTGTGAAATTCTCAGACCTGTCTCCTGGGCACACATTGATTGTCTCTCTAGAGTGCTGTATAGAAATGGAATCATAAGATCATAGGTAATGCATATTTTCAACTTGGATAAATATCACTAAATTGTAAATTGCTTTCCCAAATGGTTGCACCAATTTACATTGCGATAACGTGAGAATTCCTGTTGCACAACTATATTGTCACCAACACATGAATTTTAAAATTTTGCCACTTCAGACAGGAGTAAAATGATGACTCATTTTTGTTTTCAATTATATTTCCCTCACTGCTAGTAAGACTGAGCATCTTTTCATTGTTTGTTAAACATCTGGCTTTCCTCTGCTTTGAATTGCTTATTCTTATATTTTGCTTTCTTTAGCATTTTGGGTGGGTCATTTTTCTTACTGATTTTCATTCTTTTTCTATTGTGAATTCTAATCCTTACTGGTTATGTTTGCTGTAAAAATACTTTCCTGATCTGTGGCTGAGCCAGGCATTGTTTATGGTGTCATTAAAAATGCATGTTTGATTTTATTTTGCTTTTCTAATTGAGATATATTTGACATATAACATTGTATTACTTCCAGATATACAACGATTTGATGTATGTATATATTGTGAAATGATTACCACAGTAAGTTTAGTTATCATCCATCACCCCACATAGTTACAAATTTTTCTTTTCTTGTGATGAGAACTTTTAAGATTTACTCTCTTAGCAACTTCCATATATATAATACAGTATTATTAACTATAATCACCATGTTGTACATTACAGCCCCAGGATGGACTTATCTGATAATTGGAATTTTGTACCTTTTGACCACCTTCACCTATTTTACCTACTCTGGATCTGTGAGTTGTGGGGTTTTATTTAGATTCCACATATAAGTGAGAGTTTTATTTTTAAAATAGTAAAATACAGGGACTGGCAGAGGTAACGCCGGACCCTGTATGTGAATGTCTCATGTGAGACAGACAGCAATTTGAACATTTCACCTAAACTGTCACCTAAAGTGTGCTTGAGTGTGGCAGAATTACATGCTTATGGTTTTGTAGTACAAGATTTGGTATAGATTACCAGCTCAAAAAAAAGGGGTGTTATTTGTGCTAGACCCTGTATATTAATCTTTTTTTTTTTTTTAGAGTTGTGCTTTTGTTTCTTGTTTAAGAAACTCTTCTTTAGCCTGAAGTCATAGGTATATTTACCCATATTTTCCTCTAAGTTTCATAAAGTTTTGCTTTATTTTTAATCTACCTAAAATATATTTTTGTGTTTGGTATGAGGTAGAACTCTATTAATCCTCCCAAATGGATATCTAATTGTCCAAGCATCATATATTCAATATGTCCATCTGTAAAATGCCACTTCCATCATGTATGAGATCCATCCATACGTGCGTGCATCCCTTTTCTTTTCATTGGCCTATTTGTCTGTCCTTGTACTACTACAGTGAAGAAAATGTCTTTATGTGTTGACATCTGGCAGGGTAGATTCCTCCAACTATATTTTCCAAAATTGTGTTTGTTATTTTGGGCCTTTTGCTTTTCCATATGAACTACAAGGTCAGTACATACAATTATAAAAAGTGAAAAAATAGATTATAAAAATTTTTTTAGATGCTATACCCACAAAGAACTTTTCTCTGGAAATTTAAGCTGAAAATATTTCTTTCATATGTTCTGTTTAAATTTTGAATTTTCATTGAAATGCATTGTGTACTTGATACTAAGCTAACTTCAAATCTGCAGCTGGATTTGGCGGTCAAGAATTTTTTGCAGGAACAGAGTTGGAAAGGTTAGTTCCGTTTTTTAAAAATTCTGAGTTTGACTAAGCTGAAGAGTGTTTGGTTGCAAAAAACGGGGTTTTTTGTTTTCTTAAGTAGCATTTGAATTGAGACGTAGAGGTAAGGCCAGGTAATCGCTTTCTTTTTTCCTTTTGTCATTAAGTAGAGATAGAACAATGGGTGTTATTTGAGAGCTGCCCTTCTAACCTTTGCTGCTCTTAAAAATGCCTTCAGGTGATCACAAGTTTTTAGTGGTGTTTTTATTTTTTAATGTAATGTTTAACTTCAGAGAGAATTGCCTAGAAACATTTATCTCGTTGAGCTGCAGGGAAATGGTTAGATAATGGTGTCTGCCGGTAACATGGGATTTCATAATGTGTTTATCTTGGGGAGTGAATAAAATAGGATTGACAATTATTTAATTGGAAGTTTCTTTGAATTCTTTCATCCTTGAGACATCTAGTATTATAAATAGTTTGAATATTAAAAAAGAGGGCAATGTCTAGACCTTTGATTTTTAAAATTTGTTCTACTTTATACAAACTTTGAAAATACTTTAGATTATCCTTATTGAATATGAATTTGCATCATAGTTGTTTGATAAATATTTTGAGTTGTTTTCCTCACTTATCTCATTGCCTTGTCCACTAAAAGAAGAAATGATACTTAAAGCATTCGGTTGATTCCATTCTCTAACTCATTACAAATTGGCCCTGGATGCTTCTGTGTATACCTGCAGAGAGCGAAGTTGCTGGCTCATAGTCCTGATTTTTCTCAATTCTCATCCATTTTCTGTTGTGAACTTTACTTGGTCTGGTTCCTCAGCTGTGTGTGGCCAAGAGGGAAAAACAAAACAAAAACCCAGCCATTCTATTTTAGAGAATTTCAGCAGGATTACATATTACAGTGATTGGCAGTTTTTACTTTGTTATAATGCAGTGGTGTTACAGTAGCTCATGATTACCGTTCATCCTCTCTTTTTATGTGAGTTGGCTTATTCTGAGTTTAGTAAAGACTAAGATAGGCCTAGTCAGAGAATTCCTTATAGGTATACATAAGACCATGTAGTTTAAATGGAAGGTAATTGCTCATTAACTCATAAACATACATACATACTATGAATAGAGTGGCCATTTAATTTATTGTCCATACGCAGGACACTTGCAGCAGTCACAGACGCATTAGGCACAACACACACAAAGGAGGGTCTTCCCCGGTGAGCCGTCAGGAGCTGAGCACCTTGTATCACGCTTCCTACAATCCGGAAGTTTTTAAATAACCTACTTAACTTTCTCAGGATGGGAAAGGAAGGGAGAGGGTTGATTAGAAGGAAGGGGGAGGCTTCTGTATAGTCACTGCACCTTTTAATATAAAACAAACACCCAGAGAATGCAGGTTTATTGGGTGCTAAGTGTGCCCTGTCTGTAATCTGCTAGTTTCATTGAATTCACATTCCTTGTGCTAGTCTCACTTTTCTAAAAATTGTGTCTCTCCCTTGCTTCCTTAATATCCTTAGACTTTTATTTTTTCTAATTGCGGTATAATTAACACAGAGCACTGTATTAATTTTAGGTATACCGAAGACGTTTTTAAAAGTTATTTTTAGCTTTTATATTTCTTTTATTTTTGGACCGGTCACGTACATGTAGTCCTAGTCTTTATTACTATTTTTCTTATTTTATAGTTAGATTAATTAGATTTGCAGGCCATTCTCTGGGCAAAAAAGCATGTGCTTTTCATTCCTGTCCAATTGCTCAAGTCTCAGGTTTTGTAGGTGGGTTTTGGATTATAAAGAATCTGAAAGGAGCACAAACTTCACCTCAGGTCTGGATCTTGCTAATTTTTGGACCCAAGGGCACATGACTGTCAAGGCCGAACAGCTTTGGGTGTTTCAGCATTATTGCTTTGACTTGTGCCTCTTTCTGCCAGGCGGAGTGAGGGGTGAGATGGAGGGAACCGGTTGCCCTTTACTTGTGCAGCAGCGAGGATCGTAGGCCATATGGGCCATTTTGGAGAGTCATTTTGTTTTTGTGGGTAATAACCACCCTCCCCCTTTCTGAAACCTATACCTGACAGTACAAAATATGGGAGTGTGTGTTTGCTGGTAGTTAGATCAAAGGTTCCTAGGGGGTTAAACTGCCTGAAAAGGGAAAGGAGCTGGAGTCGCTCTCTGCAGCCTGACCTCTCCACTCTCTCATTGTAACCAAGTTTTTGATAGGCAACCAGATAGAAAGCCACTGGGTGTCACCTTGTCAGGTGCTTCTGAAATGAAATGTGTGTATCTGCGTATGGATGTGGTGAATTTGAGCTATTGGAGGTAGAAAAAAGACTAACATATATGCTAACATAAATATTGAAACGGATTGTTCCTCTTTCATCAGAGTCCCTTCGTTTAGAATCCTTTCATTTAGCAATAATGAATGTAAGTATTGGCCAATATCATTTAAAAGATTGGTATTTGTATCACCAAAGGTAATCATCCTAACCTGAGTAACTTCTTGACCCTTTGCAAATATTTACAGCTTGAAAGAATATAGTTTGACGAAAGAGCCAAGTGATTTTGTAGTGGTTTACTTTCTGGTTTTCCTACAGTTCAGAAGATAACTTATCTGGGGGAAAGGAAAGGTTTTGCTTGTGGTGGGGGTGTAATAGATTATTCTAAACCTCATTCTTTTCCTTTAAGGGTTATTGTATTATTGCTTTGTTGTTTTTAAAGTTTTGGAAACAAAGCCTCGTGGTAATAGCATGACATATGATACTGTTATAAATATATTAAAGCACTTTAAAGTCTTTTATACATTTCAGAATTGTGATTAAAAATATGTGGTCAGCATAAAACTACCTTTTCTTAGATGTTCAGTTCCAACTATTATATGAGCTTATCAAAATAACTTTTAGAAATTATATATTTGTAAAAAAGGTGAACAACTTTGCCAAAATAAATGTTTTTATGGAAACAATGAACTCCTTACTAGTTTTCCTCTTTCGATTTATGGTTCTTCTAAGTCTGTCATAAGTTTACAACGGGGCTGATACCTTAATTTTCCAGTCCCTTTGTACAGTTAAGTGCTGGCTGGAATCTTCTCAAGGCGGAAAGAATGACACATTCAAGAAGTCTTTGACAGTGTTTAAACACCTCTTATCAAAACTTAATTTCCATGAATGATTGATTTTGGCACTTGATGGAAGGCTGAAGAATGTTCAATTACCCCATTTTCATGTGCTAATGAAGCCGAAAGTGACTTAAGGGGATTTCTTTACACTGTGGCAGCCTGTTTGGATATGCACAGGACTTCTTAGGTTTCTCTCCCAGGGTTTGTCTCTACTAAATAGTTTTTTTTATTGAGTAACTGGCTAATCTGTCTGCTTGGCCACAGGACTTGGCCTTCCTCTGCAGAGGGGACTCTAATTAGTAAAGCTGTCAAACTAGGTGTTTAATTTCAAGAGGACTTATTTTGTATAAATCTTCCAGTTACTGCAAAATCAATGAGGTTTAGGTTTTCTATTTGTTCACAGGCACTCCTTGGGCATTAGGTTTTGAGTAAAATCAATATGGAAAACATTTTAAATTGGGGAAAAAAAGCAACTTACAATTCCACATTTTGGGTTTAAAAGCCATACCATTAGAATCAAATTTTCACAAACTGCACTAGGATTTTTAAAACGTTTAGTCCAAGCTCAGCTGGAAATATAAAATTTAAGAATTTTCTGCTCCCTCTTCATTTTTTCTTTTTTTGAGGTCAGATTGAATAAGGGAGAAGAATAATTGTATGTACTATAGGAAAATACATAAGATTCTCCTCACTGAAATATATGTTGTTTGTGGTCTTAAATACTGATAATTGTGCTACATGTCCTTTTATAATCATCTTTGATGCAATTTTAGTAATAGAAACCAGACAGCTTAGTTTTAGATATCCTTAAGGATTGAAATTCTCTTGGGGTTAAGAATTTCGTGGATTCCAGAAAGGTTATTTCTCTGGCTTTCTGAAGACTTCCAAGGCGTGAAGTCAGTCACAGCCTGGGTTTGTGACCCCAGTGAGCCACCTGTGGCCTCTTGAGTTCCAAACATCTCTTTGCTTCCTCACAGGTTCCACTCCTTCTGAGGGAGGGAGGCGCCTGACTCCTCTGAGCACGGGAAGTGCCATGTTCCTGGGAGGTCAGATCTTTGTTTAGATTGAGGCAAACAAGGCCTGTGTGGAAGCACAGAAGCCTCTCTCCTCACGGGTGTGTTCAGACTTGGCCAAGACTGATGGTGTCCTTTTTTTCTTTTTTCTTCTCCTCCCGTGTATGAATGGTAGAGATGACTTTTCTACACCACAACTGAGTCGTTGATTACTGACTCCTGGCATACATCATCTCTGCTATTGCAAGAAGGAGGGGGAAGCATGCCAAGGACAAGTGGCTGCTTTGCTCCCTCAGAGGACCCCTGCCTAATGAACTTGGCAGTTGTGAATATTTAATACATTTGCCGCATGAGCCTAACCTAACTGCTGATTCAACTGAAGCTAGAGATTTTCAGAGACCGTCATTTAACTGTAGGTATCATTTTATCCCTGTACTAAGAAGACACCTTTTCCTCCATCCTCCAACTGGTTACCCACACCCCATCCCCCCACCCAAAAAATAAAGAAAGAAATAACGAGGGAAGAAAATAAGACCATGGTCAGATATCAGCAGCGTATCCTCTGGTGGTACACATGATGGAGAACTTGCTCACCTGTTCTGCGAGGCGAAAGCCCATCCTGGTCCCCACCACCCCTGCTCCCCATCAGTAGCCTCCTGTGGGCGCCCTACACGGGCATCGCGTTGTAGTGGAAGGAGGATCACGCTGGAAGGCAGGGCTCCTCCTCACGCCTTCTCCACTTTGACAGCACAGCAAAGTCCTCTCTTTCCCTGGGCAGGAGTGTATGTTAGTAAGTTGTAAATGTCTGTGTTCTCTTCTAACTCCCACATTCAGCGATTGCTTATGCCGCGTGCATATGCTTTGGAAGATGTACCGATAGATGGTAACACACTGCACTCAGGTATCTCACTAGGGCTTCGTCCCAGTTAGAGCTGACCTGGTTTCCTTTGGAGGGGTTTCTGCTGTCATTTTTTTTTCTTAGAGTGTTTCACTGCCATTTCACTTGCTATTTGGGAGTTGGCGAGCCAAAGGCAGCTATCATTTTTGTTACAATACTATTTGAGCAGACCGTTCATGTAAAATTGTCTGTTCTGTTAGAGCTTCCAAATTATGTGTAACTCAGGATGAGGAGGAGTTGGCAATTAAAAAGTGATATTCAAAACTCATTTTCTTGCTACTTTCGATCTTCTTAATTTCTTAAGACTTTTACACAAGGCGGTCATGTATATATTTCCCTTATTATCTGGACTTTTCCCTTCTTCTTTATTCCATAAGACCCCCTCCTGCTCTCCTCACTTGTGGGTTAGCAGATCTGGACTTGCCCTTTTGCATCACACTGGTCAGCCTTTGTATTTCCCTGAATTCAACTGCTGAAACTTCATCCAGCTCCAGAGCCAGTCCTTCCTCCACAATGGTGTCAGACCAAGCTACCTAACACAGCACACCAGATGCTACACCCCATGAGGACAGGGGCCACGCCTGTTCTCTTCCCCACTGCACCCCTCTCCCTCACTGGGTGTTTGTTCAGTGAAAAGTGTACCATTTTGATGAATTCTCTTTTTATCTCTAGAGCCTCTAATGACTTTACATTATCCACAAACTAAACTTCAGGCACCTTAATCATGCATTCTTGTCAGAACCTTTTAGCAAATGGCCCCAACGGTTCTCACATAACTCACATTGGTGGGAATTCTTCCCCAGGCTTCCCATCCTTCCTGTCCCCGTGCAGGGCTGGGCAGCTAGCTCCGTCAGGCCTCCCCATAACTGAACTGGATCCCCACCCTTTCAAAAATCACACTCTTTATTTCACCCTTAGCGTCCTCCTTATAACATCAGTGAGCACTTCCTGAATATTTACTACATGCCTGGAATAGAATACAAAATAAGTCAAGTAGGATTTGCCTCCCTCTCCTGACCTGCTGGCAGGCAAGGATAGGCCCTGTCAGGTACGAGGGAGGGTGATGGCTGTTTGGTGGGACCCTGTTCTGGAAGTAAGGGTAGAGACTGGAGACTGGCTCCTGCCTGATTCATTCTCGTTTCTCTAAAGCATGGGCTCCCATCCTATGCGAACCCCTGGGGATACATGCTGCGCTGTTCAGGGGTATGCAAAAAATAATCAGTAATGGAAAAAAAAAAGAAATGCAAAATGTTAGTTATGGAACAATGAATGTTAAGTTTGAATCACAGTTAATGGAGACACTTAAAATTAAATCACAAATGATGAGTGGTGAGGGGGTGGCTATGAACCCTTCCCTCAAACCTCTTACCAGTCATTACACACAGTTTCAGAACAATCTGTTTGTGACATTTCTAGAACTTCCCCAAACATAAATAAATCCATAGCCAGACTGTTTGATCAGTTTAGTTATTAACTGAGTAGAAGTAAATGCGTTGTCTTTAATCGTGATTCTATTCAAGTAGTTTTTGTATTTAATGTTTAAATACTTGATTATCATTATTAATGTTTAACTTTGTTATAAATATTATAAAATTAAATCTGGGGGTTCCTTGGTGATGTAGTGGCTAGGTTTTGGCGCTCTACAACACCGCGGCCTGGGTTCAATTCCCAGCAAGGGAACTATACCCCCCTCAAGTAATAATAATAAATAAATTAAATTAAATCTGCGGTTTGTACTTTTAGTGTAGTAACTTTTCTTTTCTAACTTAGTACCTCATTTCCACTATTTTACATTAAGATAGACACTCAACCAAAGTGTCAGTATTTAAAAACAGCTGTTTTAAAAACAAAGGGTACAGTTTATAGAAATGGGCTTAAAAGGGGTGCACAAGTAGAAAAAGGTTGGGAACCACAGCTCTAGAGCAAACTTGTCCAACCTGCAGCCCACGGGGGCTTTGAATTCAGCCTAACACAAATTTGTAAACTTTCTTAAAACATTACAAAAACTATGCACAGACTTTTTATAGCTCACCAGCTATCATTAGTGTTAGCATGTTTTATGTGTGGCCCAAGACAATTCTTATCTTCTAATGTGGCCCAGGGAAGTCAAAAGGTTGGACACCCATGCTCTAGAGCTTTGCTTGATGCTTTGTTTGAAACATGTCTAATTGCTGTCGCTCTCTTTCCTCCTCCCCTCCTGCTTGCCTTGTCTTCTGCTCCCACCAGTACTTTACACCTAGAATCTCCTCCCCTTCAACTCTGCCCTTCATCAAGACGCAGATCAAATACTATCTTCTCCATAGAGATACAGACAGTTCGTGTCCAGACGTCATCTTTCCCTCTTAAAGATCCCAGAGACTGAACATAATTCCATAAATATTCTGCCATGTGATCGTCTTCCCCTTTAGTCATGCTACCTTCGCCTGTCTTAATCACTGTCTTAATCACTATCATCTCTCTCAGAACACTTCCATGGGGGCTGTTACGCAACTTGCTTTTGCCTCACAGCATAAAGTAAATTCACTTTGACAAAAAACATTTGAAACAAAGACATCAGATAAATTCCTAATGAATGAAATACACCTGAATTATGTGTGTGACAATCGTATTTAAAAATGTTACATTCTTCAAAGTGGGTTCATTCTAGCTTCAATTTATAGTGTAGCACATATTAACACGGATTTTTAGGCTTACTTTCTCTTTCTCCTGGCCTAGAGACCTGAATCACAGTAAGACAAAGAAAAATTTTAGAAGGCTGCAAATTTGCTGGTGTGAGTAATTAGCACACTTTAGGCAAATCATCCCTCCAGGGTTATGTTTTGCTTTGATTTTCCTATGACATCTGCTCATTTAAAAGATTCACACATATTCAAACCTGTAGTAAAGGGGGAAGAGGGTGCAGAAAATATATTTACATACATATGGACGAAAGAAAAAAACTCTAGGTGGAAAGCCAAATGAATCAATGAATCAAGGGGGCATGTGGCACTGAAATTAATGAAGGAGTTAACAGAAAAGGATGGAGGCCAGAGAAAGTTGCTTAGCTTCTGCCATGAGATGGAATTATCTCCGCCCCCTGAATATGAGAGTCACCTCTATGGTGTTCAGAGTTAACAGAAGTCCAAAAGGCCACTCAACAAGCTATGATGTCCCAAAATGTGCCCACTCCCTATCTCTCTGGAGTATGGTGAGGCTGGTCTAGGCCCTCGGTCAGAGAGCGAATTTAACATGTGTAATTTAAGTCTCACAGCTCAAGAGACTCAAGAATCCGGCCAGGCACTCTCCTGCAGGAGTTTCTAATCCTTTCCTTTTTTTTCTTAAGGAGCAGAACCCCATTGTCACAGAAAAGTTTACTCAGAATCTCAATAAATAATATATATGATAGCTTAATACTGCAAATATGTATAATCATATAAATTTTATATGTTTAAATTTAAAACATGGATTTATTTGTTATGAGATGAATCATTTCAATTCTTGTTGAATCCCAAATGTAAAATCTATGGTTATGGATGACAGTTACAACTTTACATCAGACTGGGCATCAAATTAATTTTCTATATGGTGTTTTGTGTTCACTTTATCAAATCAATCCATTTCATGAAAGTATTGCCCAGTTCAGTTCAATTCATCTTAAGATTGATCGATCTAGTTATATCTATCATCAAGTTCTTTTTTTTTTTTTTTTTAACATTTCTAATGTTAAGGTCAAAAAAAGCACCTGGAATGGACAAGTACTAAAACTAGAGCTATCTGCACATGCCACTGCGGACCTGTGTTATCTCAGCATGCCTGGTGTGTCAGGAGTTCCTTTGTTATTGCACAACTCCCTTTGGCAAAGAATCTGTATGGGGCAATGCCCTGGGCAGTTTCTGGGATCTCATGGAGCTCGACCTGTGGGAACTGGAGGTCCATTCACATAGCTTTACATGCATGGACTTGCTCAGGACTGCGTTTTTAAAAAGACCCATGCAAAACAAGTGAACTTCTAATCAGTAATACACAACTGAGGATTTCACAGTCCTTGAGTAACAGCAGAGGCAGCCAGCCTGCAGAACCCCTTTGGAAGACTTGCTCTGTCCCCTGGCAGTATGAACCCCATCTTCATTTTCTTCTCTCATTGAACCTTTTTGTCTTACAGTAGTTCTCTTCCGTTTATTTTGTTTGGCTTTTTTATTTTAAGGAATTAAATTGCATGATCACAGATATTACCCAAGATATACAGAAGGCTGACATTTTTCACCTTTTATAATGGACAACCCACAGGTTAGACTATGAGGACCCTCTGGCCCCCGATTTTGGCCTGGCCTCTGGAAGGGAAACTGGCACAACACTGGCTGTCCTGCTGTTGACTACAGTTATGGGAAACCTAAAAAGGCTGTTTGGTCCTTTTTTCATGAGACCCGACTTCTTCAGTCAGTCTCTAGACTGGAATACGGAGAATGTTTGGGTCTTACCTCCCTGAGGTAGAGGTGGGAGGCGGCTGTGAGTGGAGTAAACCTGTACTTGTGACGATGGGGCACATAGACTAGGTGGTTTTCAATAGCAAAAGCATATTTTCTCACAGTTCTAGAGTCTAGAAAGTTCAAGGTCAGGGTATCTAGCAAGGTTGGCTTCTGGTGGGAAACCTTTCTGGCTTACAGATAGCGGTTTCTCGCTATGTCTTCACATGGGGTGAAGTGGAGATAGAACAAGCTCTCTGGTGTCTCTAAGGACACTGATCCTCTTATAAGGGCCCTACCCTCATGGCTTAATCTAAACTTAGTAATCTCCCAAAGGCTCCATCTTTAAATAGCATTACATTGAGGGTTAGGGCTTCAAACATATGAACTTGGAGGGGACACAATTCAGTCCATAGAAGTGGGCTGTCCAGTCTATCACAACGACTCAACTCTGCCATTGTAGCACTGAAGTAACCAGGAACAAAAAAAGAGCAAATGTGTTGAAACTTGAATGTCATGAATGTTCATGTGAAAACTTGTCACAGGTTATTATTTTTCTTTTGATATTTTTTCCCAACGACTTAAAAATGTGAAACTCAGTCTTAGCTACAGGCCATATAAAACAAGCAGCAGGCCAGATCTGGCCTCTGGGCCACAGCATGCCGACTCCTGACTTCAGAGGCCATGTTTAGCCTCTCCTTGCTTCTCTGGCCTTCTCTCACCCCCTCCCTCCTCTCCCAGCTCACCCAGCCTCTCTGATCTCTGCCATTCTCCCCCAGGCTCTTTTCCCTTGTCCCTAATCTCCCAGAGACTGCCCCTCTCGCTTTTGTGAATTTGGTCACCTTCTCCCAGAGGCCTTTCCTGCTGGTCGTATCTAAGAGAGCTTCCTCCTTCCTCCTTTCCCATCCTGTTATCCTCCTTTATTTGTTATTTCATCGCTCCTGTCACCGTCTAAATGTATATGTCTGTTGTCTGTCTCTCCAGCCAGAATGCTCACTCCTTGAGGACGAGGAATTTATGTGCTGCCTTGTTGGCTGCTGTGTCCTCAGTGTGTGGAACCATTTTTGGTACAAAAAGGGTGCTCAAAAAAATACGGGAATAAAAAATTATTGAGTAAGTGAATGACTTGATGAATGTAGTGCTGAAGAGTTTGAAAATTTTTAAAAACTTTCAAACTAGATAATTTTGATATATGTCATCTACCTTTAACATGTAATCACTTCCATTGACACATTTCTAAATTTTGGATTTATCCTGAGATGATAAAACGTGTTGTTTGGTTTGTTGGTTTGTTTGTTTTAGTAGAACCTTAAAAGGCAGCAGTTGGTTTTCTGGTGACAGGTGTCTTTCTCTTCTCTCTTTTAAAAGCCAAGGTTATGACCAAAATAGTTTGGGAAGATGATGGGCTGGGTTTGCTTGTTTTGTCTGTCTTTTGTGAGATGGGGTTGGAAGAAGAGGAGGCCCAGGGACATAATAGGTTCATGGAATTCAGGACACAGTCCCCAGTGATGCTCAGTGAACTTCCTTAAATCAAAAAGAACAGAGAGCCTTGCCCTTGGAGTCAGCAGTGGTCATCTAGAGGCCGCCCCCCACCCCCACCCCAAGTCTTCCCTTTTCTGGGACGGATAACTCAAAGGTGGGGAGCCTTCATTTCTTCCTTTCTTTTACAAGGTGGTAATCTCTGAGCTGCCTATGGAAATAAGGCTGCTTTGAAAGAGGAGCTTTGCACATTGTAAACTTTTCCCCCAGGGCAAGTCAGCCATCCTTAATGCTTCTTGAAGTTAAAATTTCTTCTCTCTCTCTCTCTCTTTTTAACTTTTGTTAACGAAGTAGAAAGTGAATGTCTCTGCACTTACTAAAAAGTACTACTTGGATAAAGAAAACATGCCTGTTTTTCCCTTACAGATGTGAAAAATCGTAAGTTTTAAGTATGCATTTAAAATATTTCATACCCCTCAAGATTTAGATAAAAGGCAAGGTGCTAAACAATGAAGCTAGTGTGTCACCTTTTGTATAAGAAAGAGGGAAAGATGAGACTATCTGTCTGTATTTGTTTCTGTTTGCTAAAGAAGCCCTGGAAGAATAAAGAAAGCAGTAACAGGGGTCTCTGATGGACAGGTGGGAATGTGAGAGGCTGCTGGGAAAGGCAAAGTTAGAGACAGGACCAAAGGTGAGACTCTTCCTTGAACATCACCTGATGGCGTTCTGACTACTGAATCATATATTATATTCCCTATCCAAAAATGTAAAAATAAATATTTTCTAAATTCTTAACTCTTATTTTGATCATTGACACTCTTCTAGTGTTTCCTTATTTCGGTTTGTTTGTTGTTTTGTGAGAGAGAGAGGGAGAGAGGAGAGATGTTTAAAAATTATGGTAAAATACACATAAAATTTCTCATTTTAACAATTTTTAAGAGTGCCACTCAATGGCATTAAGTACACTCATAATGCTGTGCCACCACCACCAATATCATTCCCAGAACTTTTCCGTCATCCCAAACAGAAGCTCTGTATGAGCTAAAACAAAAACTCTTCCCTTGGCCACTTCTATTTCTACTTTCTGTCCCTGTGATTTCGGTTATTCGAGGTAACTCATACAAATGAAATCAGACAATATTTGTCTTGTATGTCTAACATCACTTAGCATAATGTCTTCAAGGATACATATTGTAGCATGTACACTTGTAAGAATTCGATTACTTTATATGGCTGAATACTATTCCACTATCTGTATATACTGCATTTGGTGTATCCATTCATCTGTTGATGGACATTTGGGTTGCTTCCACTTTGGGGCTATTATAACTAAGACTGTTTTTCTAATACCACTATGTACTTATGGTGGATAATTATTTGCAATTTGTCTTTCCCCCCTTTTAGACAGGGGACCCTTAAGAGTAAGGGCCATGTCTTATGTGTCTTATTCATCTCTGTATCCCCAGCATTGGGAGAATAACAAGCAGGTGTTTAGTTGGCAGTTAGTATATATCTCTCTGTCAAATGACAAAACAATTGCAAACAAGTTTTGGGTTTACTTCATAAAGGACAAAAGAGAATCCAAAGGTATTTGTTCAGCTTTGTCAACTTTGAAGCAATGATCTTATTTATTTGGAATTAGTTTTAAATTAAAACACATTTAGATGATAGGAAATAGCTGTAGAAATGCAGTAATTTTCCAAACACTACATGGCAGCCAGAAGGCAATATTAATGAATCCAGGCTAATAGAAAACACTCCTCCTCTGTGTATGTCTGAGTGTGGGTACGTGACTCCACTGTGAACTGGCCATCGAGGCTGACCCGGGCACCTCCACCCTACCCTTGCCGGAGGGCACCGTATTAAGAATAAAGCCCACTAAGTTTAGAAACAGGCAAAGGGAAGCAGCGATGGGGTTTGTGGTTAAGTTCACGCAGTTGCTTGGCCAGTCTGACCTCCTGCAGATGTCCCCTCATCTCTCAATGATGGATGATGCAGCCGCTTGGATCAGGCTGAACAATTCTGGGTCCAAGGCCAGCTGCTGGAATTTTTTTTCCTTCTTGCAAAGGGACCCTAGGGATATTGATTTAGTGGCAGCCCCTCACGGTTGAGTCTGTCAGTCATGGTCATGCTAAGGAAGCTGGAAAGAGGAAAGGCCAGGCCGCTTTTGGAATGAGAAAGCTTGTGGAGGGCTGAGAAAGCGGGGGTGAGGATTGGGGAGGGACAATTCCTGTTATTTTGAATGCGCGCCTCTGTTTTGGAGAAATGATATTGAATATGATGGAACTGTAGAGCTGTAAGGAACTGTACTGATAATCCAGTCCAGCTTCCTGGATTTATTGGTGAGGAAATTAACAGATGAGGCTACTTAGGAGGTCTTGCATGCGGCCATATTACTCTGGGCAGATACCAAGACATTTCCATTGGAACTTATCCTTTGTGAAACAACTTTTTCCAGTGATGGCTATTTCCTCAACAGAACACCATTATTTTTTTCTTAATAAAGCTGGAATGAATAGATATTTGACTCTAGAAAAGTAAGTTTGCTAGTAATGGATTATATAGTTATTTATAGTGGTTTTTTAGAACAGACTTAAATTTACAGAAAATTAATAAGACGATAGAGTGAGTTTCTTTTCTGTTATTAACATCTTACTTTAGTATGGTTCATTTGTTACAATTGATGAACCAACATTGATACAGTCTATTGACAAAAGCCCATACTTTTTCAGATTTCCTTAGTTTTTAACATCCTTTTTCTATCCCATGGTCCCATCCAGGTGCCACATAACATCTCCTTAGGCTTCTCTGCTCTGTGACAGTTTCACAGACTTCCCTTGTTGTTTATGACCTTGACAGTTTTTGAGGCATTCTTGGTCAGGTATTTTGTAGAATGTTCCTTAGTTGAGATTTGTCTAATTTTTTTTTCATGACTAGTCTAAAGTTACGGGTTTGGGGGAGAAAGCCCATAGAGATAAAATGCCCTTCATCATATCATATCACATCATATCATATCATATCATATCATATCATATCAAGGATACATATTTCCAACTCTGTTAATATTGATCACCTTGGTTGAGGTAATGTTTGCCAGGTTTCTCCATCGCATTCTTTTTTCCCCCTATTTTTCCATAGTGTCTTTGGAAGGCAGTCATTACACATAGCCAGTACTGAAGGGGTCAGGAGTTATGTACCATCTTCTTGAGAGTAGAGTACTCACATAAATTATTTGGTATAGAGGGTTTTTATATTCTAAGGAAAGCCTACTCTTTTATATGTTCTTTACTGATGTAAATTTACTCAGGTGGCATCACAAAATCACATGAATAATTAAAGCATGGGTAAATCATAAATATTGAGTTAGTCTGTAGCTTGTGATTATTTCTTCTCCCAACAACTTTTAAAAAATTAGAACAGAAAATTTGATCAATTTGCATTTTATTCATCTGTGGCAGAAGTAAGCTAGGTAAAAATGGAATGAAATGGTTGGAGGAATAGATGTAAACATTTCATATATTGGTTATTCAATCCCTGAGTAATAAATGATGCATTATGTTCATTATTGACTTGCTTAATTTTTTTTCTTTTTGAAATTTTATCTAATTAAAGTGAAGAAGAGGTAGAACCAACATTTACTTAGTACTTCTTGTATACCAGGCAGTTTACATTCATATTATTGAACAGACACTTCGAGAGATGGGGTGAGGGTAGGGGGGAGTATATTTTCTCCATTCACAGATGAAGAAGCTGAGACTTGGAGGAGATTAAGCAGTTTGCCCAAAATTTATACCAACTAATTTGGATCCAGTCCAGGTCTGCAAAACCCTTTAATGATCTTTGTACTCTACTCTGCAACCCACCCACAATCTTTTGTTCATATCCTTAATGGTGAATTTGATAGAGGGGAAGGGAGGACTTGCCTTGATTCAGAGAAAATTCTAAAGCAAAATTTTTAAGTTCTTAGCATTCCACCCAAGACCACTCTTCTATGACTTGTATAATTTATAAACTGATTGTCAATCATTCGTTACTTGGGTAAATCTCTTCACCCCTGAAACTCAGTTTCCATATGGTAAAAGAATTTTGAGTAGGTCACCCTGGAAGCACCTTCTCGGCAATCTCACCTGCAGCCTCTTATTTAGCTTCACGTCCTCTGAGGATCTTGACTCTGTTGTTGGATTTGTGTTCTCCTAAAAGGTTAGTTAGCATTAATAAGTAGACTAAAAAAGTAGGCCATTCATAACAATAACTTATTAAAGATAGTTTTATTTGGTTTTTGATTATCGAAGAAAAACACAAGTGTGCACACTAAATCAAATTGGCAAGAGTGTGTAATCTGATGCCAAGTGTAAACTGAACAGACTTCAGGCTTACTGACATCAGATTCTTTGATTATTTTTTTCTTTTTTTAAGTACTTCCAGTTTCCTATGTTTGGGTGGTTTCCCTTTTCGACCTCCTCCCCTACTTCCATTCCAATTTCAGCAAAAGATGCAGAAATGGAGGAAAAGCCAACCAAGACTTTGTGTGCAGGGTGGTTAGCAGCACAAGACTTCAACAAGTCTCCCTTCATTGAAGTTTGCCCTGGTGACTAAATCTGCATGCCTTGAGGTGGAGTAAGCCAGACAGGGTTGGTTTTCTCTTAGTTTACCTAAGAGGTTCTGACTCTTTTTCTTGGGGGCGAAAGGAAACTTTCTTGAGTACTCTTGTAAGAAGAGATAATGATGGTCATGCCATTAAGAAAGAAGCAAAAGAAACATTCCTGCCCTCCCCAAAACTGGGATGTTTATTTCTTCAAGTGTGTGCCAATGATCAAGAAATTGTCACTACGTAGAATGATGATTCTGAGAAAGTCATTTCGTGTCTATTTCAGTTTCCTCATATCTAAAATGGGAGGTGTAGTATCTGCCTTCCCACCCAAAAGACTGGTATAAAGACAAACTAAGTTGAGAAAGAGCAATTAAAAAGTTAAGGTGCTGTAGTGCATAAGGATATTTTTATTGAAAGAGTAAGCTATTCTGGCACAGTTGGAAATACAAAATTTCAAGTGAATTTTCTAGATATTAGGTATGTACTCACAAGCACTAAATAGAATATTGAACATCATTTACTTTTCCTTAAAGAGTCAAGGTCATCACCATGAATATTGACTACAGAATTATTCAAGGTCGCTGGTACCAAATTTAGCAAGGGGCTGGCTGGTTGTTCTGTAGCTTTCTCATTGATTATCTGAACAGGAAAAGAGAGAGGTGTTGAAGTTTGTTAGAGGAATATCTATCTACATATTTGTTACTTGTGAAAACTAACAGGAATGTTTACTTAGGTACAAGAAATATTAACTAAAAGCAGATACACACACACACACACACACACACACACACACAAGATTTATTTAAGATTTATCCTTCATTCTAAGTGGCTTTGGGTTGCTGTGATTTTTTTTTTTTTTTTTTTTTTTAGCTCTTAATCATATGTTCTGCTTTTTCATTTCTTTCTCACCGAAAGACTGTCAGCTGCCACTTGTGTTATTAAGGTTGTTTCCTTCATCCTTTCTGATTGCCGTTTTTGATTTTTTGCTTTGGTGCTGGGAAATCTGGTCATTAATTTGTTAGCATCGTCTTTGATATACAAGTAAATGACCGGCAGTGAGGAATTAACCATGATTTGTGGACACCACCTTTGTTGCCTCTCTTGCTTATTTGGTCTGTTGCATACCATAGACATTATTCTTATTTTCTTTCTTTTCCTCTAGTTTGGTGTATTTTCCATAGTGTTGGTATGATTCTTGCACGTTACTAAGACTACCTTAGTATTTAACAGTGGTTTTAGATTTAGTAATTTAAAGTAAGTTCTGATCAACCCTCAGCTCCTCTAAGGAGCTTTCCTTAAACAGGCAAGGGAGGTCATTACTTCTTCTTCACTTACCAGGAACTTGGGTGAATTCCACAGCTTGTCATCTCTGTCGAGTAAACTGGATTCTTAGATCTTCCTTAGGGTAGGAACCTTACACCTCTTGCCTGGAAAAGCCTGTCCTTTGGAACAGGCTGGGTACCCTTTGCATGCTTCTGTCTCCGTTTTACAAACAAGGAAACTGGCTTGGTTAAAGTGACACAGGCCACAGGGCTCATGCTGGTGCAATCTGCTGGTATGTGATTACAAGTTGTTTCTCTATTATCTGAACTGTGACGTGAATCCTTACTTTTTCTCTGATAACAGATCCAGAAAAACCAAGCCAAGTACCTACATGTCCATTTAAGTATACCGATTCCTCGTGTGCCGAGTTGGCCATCTCTCCGCATGGAGCAAAGGTCTTAGTGGCTATCTCAGGATGGCCACAAACCCCCAAGTTAAATGCAAGATTTGGGTGCCTGTGGCTATGATTATAGCTTTCTTCAAAGTTTTAGGCAGCATTGACCTTTAAGAAATTATTATACGAGGACTGTCCGGAAAAAATCCCGCCATAAATGCCTCTACTTTTCATTTTACATGGCTGGATACTTTCTGAACGTCCCTTGTACACTAATATATTATTGCTTTTACATTGCAGATAGCATTTTCCCCCCACCTAATTAGTGTTATGTCCCATTCAGAGGATTAAAAATACTTCACACACCTCGTTTTATTTGAATGGTATGATGATAATGACAGATTGCAACTGAAATTTTAAAATTGTCTCAGACTGCTCTTCAATGAAAGGAACTGAGTTTTCTTATGAGATAGGCAAGTGACATTTGCAAATGCCATTATGCTGTAAATTCACACTATTAATTTCTGCATTCTTAATCCTCTGTCCAGTGAAAGAAGTCACATAAGAAAGTGTGGAGCTTTTAAAATTTCACCAAATTTGAGTCTATCTTTTCTTATCCCGTAGAGTACAAATGGAGGCATGGGTTTTTCCATGGGGGCAGGAGGAGAGTTCACATTGATTTTATACACAACTGCACCAGACACAGTGTTAACTCATCCGGCCAGCAGGTTATTAGTCATCCCTTAGGTAGTGAAATCCCTATTTCTCCTCAGCCATCAGATTTGCAGTTCGAATGGGTTTTAAGTAATAAATTAATATACCCATACTTGTGAAAAAAAATAAAAATAAAAGGAAATGGAAACTTTTTTTGTAGAGGCAGGTGATTGAGATCCAGCATTTGGGAGTGAATCCCACAGTTGGCCACATACTCTGTTTCTTACCTCTTCGAGGTAGAGCGTCTTTGACCTCTGCCAGAAAAGAGAAGAATATATAAAAGTAATGATTTAAAACTAAGTCATGCTGCAGTCAGTTGAGATGTTTCCAAAACAAGCACACAATGTCTGAGCTATCTGCTGAAGCTGAAATATGTTATCAATCAACTTCTTTCACATTTAAAAGGAGAAAAGAAGGGGAGGAGCAGTGGAGATGGAGACCTTATGTTACATTTACAAAGCATTAAGGGCCTAAACATTAAGATGCAAAATTGTTATTGTGTAATTTAGGCTCTTCCACAGCTGTATTCCTTTGTGTTGAATCCATTAACTTTTACGCCATATGCTTGACATAATCTGGAGTACAAAATAATCCAGAAGCACAAGAGGACTGAATTTGCCATGGACGATCCATAGCTTTCTGCTCACGGACATTCCTCGGGTTTAGTAGGCCGGCAATTTTTTTAAGCTTAAAAACATGTAATTAGTGTTTATTACCCACAGTGATGCAAGTTACAGACTGTGCTGCTTTTTTTTTCATTGCTTTCCAGTTGAAGTGCCGATTGGGGATATTCAAAGTCTTGAATCTGTTTCCTAGGAGAAACATTTTAGTATGACACTAGGAGGCTGCTTAGCCCGGTGAGGCTCAACTGAGAGGAGAGAGAGATGCAAGAGTAATTTTTATGTCTCTCCTAAGAAAAGAAAAAAGGAATGATCTGCATCTTTCCATAATTTGAGTCTTAACGGTGTAATAACATGGCATTATTAAGGTGCTTTTTGGGGAGTTCATAAGTTGCTTGTGCAGGTTTCTCACAAGGTTAGTTGGCCTTATAACACACTAAATTAATGTCTTTCTGCTGTTTAGTCATGGGGTGTAATAAGAACAATAAACATGACTAAAAGTTGGTAATCTTACATACAGGGTGCTCAAAAGTTTTGAAACAGACCTCGTGAGTTTCATAAAGTGAGGGAAACATTACGAAGGCATTCTTTTATTTTTCCATTATTTGTTTTTCTTTGTTTCCTTCAACAGTCTTCTCAAAAATTCTATCACTCGTGAGAGCTGTATTAACAGAAGCACCTTCGTTAGGATCCTTTTCCTAGTGAGCAACGTTAAGGCGATATGCAATCAGACTTCCTTGCAAGAAGGTTGTTTTTGCTTTCACTGGACTATAGTTCTCAATACAGGAGGAATCCTGTTTGTGTATGTGATTTAAAGAGCGGAGAACTGAACAATATGTTTTGCTCTGATGCCGCGGAGGGGAGGGAGGAGCGTAAATTTCCTGCTCGTTAGTGACAGTAAGTGAAGGGTGTTCGGAGCAGCATCTGGCCGTTCAGCACCAGATGGGTATAACCTAATAATTAGTTTCTTACTTCTTCCTTAGTTCGGCCCTTAGATGTGCAGGTCTTTATTTTTTCTATTTTCTATAAAAGAGGCATGTGTGCATACAAAGATGTATATTTGCAGAAGGGAGACTGCAGACTAAGAATGAACGCAGATCAATACAGTCATGGATGAGAAAGAAGAAGCAAACAGAAAACTCCCCATCTGTGGGAAAACATGGAACAGCAAAACCACAGACAGGAAACAGTGCTAAATCTAAACGAGTCACAGCAGTAAGTTTCAGCAAATGGGAACGAGAATGTAAGATGTGCTGTTTTTACCAAAGACATGTGTCAGAGTTTGAGCATCGCCTACCGCAACTTCCATCTTTTCTCTCCCTGGGCCTCCAAGACGCCCACACCGTTGCAATTCAGATCCCCACCACCCACCTTATTTTTCCACAGTGTGTCCTATGTGATCTATTCAGATCTCATTAAACTGATTTACTGGCCCCGCTGGCTCTGCTCACCCTCAGTTTATTCCTACTTTGTTTAAAATTCGGGAAGTGCTGGGGGAGGGGCAGGACATTAATCGCTGCACTTGTGCAAACGGAGTGCCAGCTGATTTATGGCAAAGGTTATAAAGGAAAAGTATTAAGTGTGCTTCATTCCATTTGGCAAAACCATCCTGCACAATGTCCACAGAAACCCCAAGAGTCCTGTTTTGTAGAAAGAAGGGGGAAAAACTCCACCAAAGATGTGCTCTTCTTCTTTTGAGCATTAATTAAGACTGTAAATCACAGGCCACATGAAACAACTGTATACGACAGAACGTGGATGGTCCGGGAATTCTGCTGGGCTTGTGTGATCAGTCTGAATACCTACACCAAAGCTCTAATGGGAGGGCAGACTTCAAAGGGCAGTTTTGGCATGAAGGAGAGGTCTGCTCCAGCCCGGCAGGGAAGAGCATTGTAAAGTACAGGCCGCATGGGGAGTAGGTGGTGGGGGACCAGGAGGCAGGGGGAGAGGAATGACAGTGGAGTTCATTGTTGTTGTTTTTTCCTTGAAAGTGCCAGATAAGTAGTAAATAATGTATTATTCTTTTATCATAAAACTGGTTTGATTTCATCATTTGGGGAATATCTTCTAACTAAAAAATTACCTGTATTTTGGGGGAAGAGCAAAAAGTATTGCATATATTCCTTTTTCTTTTTCTTTTTTCTTTTTTTTTTTTTTTTTACACATGTGAAATGTCCTTTGGTTGCTTTGTTGACCATTCACCATCTCTTACTGCTGGGTTTCAGGCCATTCCAGTGGTAGACAGCTCATTGCACATGCCCCTTGGAGTAGGTATATAAATAGTGAATTAAATTCACGTTCCTCAGTGCAAGATCAGCTTTCAGTCCTCATAGAACTGAGATAGTATTATTTTATTGGAGAGCTCTTCTTGTACCCCAAAATACATATTGAATACCTACAATACATATTTTTTTTCTATTGCCTTTCTTTTAAGGCTGATTCAATGAATTCAATGTATTCTTTGCACTCAGAGATCCTCCATTTTAGCATTTGCCCCTCTGTCTGCTGGTGGGGCTGGATTTCTGTTGATTTTTCCCTCACATGGAGCTGGTCCAGTGCCTGTTGGTCCAATTGCATTTTTAGCACAGTAGTCCAAGACTAAGGTTAAGTTCAAGTTCATGGCTATAGAACAGAATTGTAGTTTTGGACCTCTGCTTCATGATTGTAGTGCTTTTTTTTATGAGTGTAGTATTTTAACTAATGGAGGTAACGCAACTGAGAATTATACATGACCTCTCATTGAAAATACTGTTGTATGTGGGTTGTTAGAGTGAATAGTTGAAAGCAACTTGAATATCCAACAAGGGTTTGGTTAAATCAATCAGAGTATGTTCATGTAATGGAATACTAAAACACAGTACAGAAATATGCATATAAGCATTAAATAGAAACATGTCCATAACATATTATTGAGTTGATAAATAGTAGGTATGTATGATCTTATGTTTGATTTTGTTATTCCACTATATTGAAATAAAATTGAAGTAAACCAAACTATATATTTAAAGTGTACAATTCGATAAGTTTTAACATCGGCAGACCCCTGTGTGAAACCATCACCACAATCAAGATAATATTCTATCAGTTCCCCTCCAAAGAAAAGGTTTCTTTGTGCCTCTTTGTAATCCATTAATCCATCCCTTCTTCCATCTCCATGTGTAGGCACACACTGACCTGCTCCCTGTCACTATAAATTAGACTGCATTTTCTAGAATTTCTTATCAATGGAATCATGCAGTATGTGACTGTTTTTTTAGCTTCTTTCACTGGGCATAATGATTTTGAGATTCACTCACATTGTAGCATGCATTCACGAGTTCCTTGCTTTATGTTGTTGAGTCCACTGTTCATTTCTTGATGGCCATTGTTCTACTTATATCTCCCTGGTGGTTTATCTTTGTTTCATGGCCTTTTGGAATTTCACCCTAAGGATACTAAACATATTCAGTCAGAGACTCAAGGGACCCTTATGCAGTTTTCTTACGCTTTTTCTCTGAACAGCTCCCTACTACTTGGTTCTTTGCCATACACATTTCAACCACCCCTGCCTGCTTGTTCTGTGATATCTGGTACCCTAGGTTAATGAGGTTGCAGTGGTCTTTTTAGGTTCCCTTCCTTTGCAGGTATCTGATAGATGACCTCAGACAGAAAGCTGGGTAAGGTTCATCTTGCTAGTTTTTCATCTCTCAGAGATCACAGTTCTTTGTTGCCTATCCCATATCTGAAAACATTTGTGTCATGTATTTGTCCAGTGTTCTGGGTGACTCTAGTTGGAGAACTGGCTCAGTACCAATGACTCAGTCATGACTGGAAATTTAAGTCCACATGTACTAATTCGTGAAAGTGATATCTAACATTCAATGAAATTTATTTTTAAAAGTCTTGTAATGATTTTCCAAAAATGTAAGGGAAGTAGCTCCTGTTTTAGGTATCATTATCTTCATATTTCTCAGAGGAAGTATATCACTTCAACAGTATTCAGTGGGAGTTCAGAATAAAGAAGCATTAGTAGCATATTTCATATTTCCATGTTAGAGAGAAATCTTACTCATATTTTTTGGAAATCGCTTTTCATTTTTCATTACGAGTTTTTGTCATTGATTAGCAGGAGTGTCCAATCTTTTGGCTTCCCTCGGCCACATTAGAAGAAGAATTGTCTTGAACCGCACATAAAATACATTGATACTAACGATAGCTGATGAGCTAAAAAGAAAGGTCCATGCATCCATGCATAATTTTTGTATATTTTAAGAAAGTTTACGAATGTGTGTTGGACCTCATTCAAAGCCGTCCTGGACTGTATTCAGCCTTCGAGCCATGGGTTGGACAAACTAGGATTGGAGCAAAGCTAAGCTAATACAAAATATTTTCAAATACCCATTTAGCACATGAAGCCCATGCTGTTTACGTTCTTAGCCAAGCCTTATCAATTACTTTGCTGGAAAAATTCTCAGAGATTAATTTTTTTAGTTTAAATTTACTTTATGACTACTTTTTCTATTGTGGTAAAATACACATAATATAAAATTTACCATCTTAACCATTTTTAGTATACATTTAAGTGATATTAAGCACATTCATATTATTGTGGAAATTTACAGCCATTATTTCTTCAAATACTCTCTCTTTCTTTTCTCCTTCTGGGACTTCCACGATGCATGTTGGTTTATTTGAGTTTCAAAATAATTATGTCAGACAGATTTATTTTATTGTTTTTGTTTGTTTGTTTGTTTGTTTTTAGTGGGATTGTTTTCTGGGTTGGGAGACAGATTCTTGGTCCTTCCGACTCTACCATCTTCCCAGAATCCTCTCCCCTAATTTGCCATTTTGAACACATGTATTTTATCTTTCTACATGTATTTTCATTTGCACAGAATTTGTCAATCCCAATGACCCATTGCTAGAGATGATTAAATGAGATAACATACAAGTATGTGTTTTTAAAATATTTGGAAAATAACTAGAGTATCTTCTTTCTTGCTCCCGCTCTTTATAAGTAGACCATAAACTTAAAATGTTCAGAAATAGCTATGAGTAAGCATGGGGTCATCTCGATCTTTTCGGTTAATATTGGAGGGGTGGGGAGGGACTAAGAGGTTTCCTCAAAGGATAAGGATATTTCTTAGAAAAGAGATGGGTAGAAAGCACTTTCATGGCACTTTTGTGGGTATAGATTTTATTATCCCAAGAATATAAAATTGTATTTGGTCTGTGTATTCGTAGAAGTCTATCTTTCACCTAAGGGAGAAGTAAATCAATTCCTGTTACCGTTCCATAAATTTCTGTGTTATCTAGCACATTGATTATAGGAAAATGAATTATCCCTTATAGTTACTATTTTGGTTACTTACGCATATTTCTGAAACATCATCACTATTTATCAGACAAGCCTATACTCCTTAGCCTACTCTTTTCAGAAAGCAACCACAGAAATTTTTTTCTTTTTTATTCATTGTTTTTATTTTGTAAGGATTGAAATATAGGCCACCTGAAATTTGCTTCCTTCTGTCTCTCCTTATCATTAAATCCAAGTATATAATTTTACCCCTAATGTGTTCAGTGAAATGAGATTAAAATGTTAGAGAAGAAGTTAAAATAAACTAGTTTGCAAAACAATAGTACTAAATGGGTTAGTCACAAATCTATTGTCATAAACTATTAGAAGTAAGTTATTTCTTACTGACATCTTGACTTAATCAGTTACCCAGTCTTTAGCGGCTTAGTGAGATTGTGTTTAGCCTATTTTCCAAATGGCAATTAAGAAATGGTTTCATTCCCTAGTAAAGGTTTGCCTGCGAAATCTCTCTGGCTTTGTCCATCCTTGTGAATTGTCTGTCTCCATCCTTCCCCCACACCTCTCTAGAAACCCTTCTTTCGGCCATTTCGGTGACCAAGGCGTTCCAAACATTCTCTGTGTGTTTGGGCAGTGCGCAGTGAGAGAGGAAGAAATGATTAAGCAGCCAAATGTTTGAAACCCAGCTAAATGCACGGATTATCATCTGTTTAACTCCTTCTTATCTTGAACTGAAAGGGGCTTAATGGCTAGGACCTATTGTTCTCTTTTTCTTAACCTTAATGAAGAGTATCCAGCTGATTTCCTAAGGTGGCTGAGAGTGACCTGCTGAATTGATTTATTTGTCCCCTCTCTTTCAGGACCCTTCTAGCTAGACTGGAGCAATGGAAAGTATGGTGTTGTTAGAATAAATACACATGTGCGTATGTGTCTGCATACACACACACAAGCACACCACTTCCTTCTATACTCAAACCAGGTTGTATTTAGCCTCTAATAAAAGAATTAAAGGGGCTGTGGATTTCTGCTTAAGAGATGTACTCCCAGTTTCTGTTCTGCTTCCTCAGTGATGAAGAATCCTGTCAGCAGCAGCCTGCAGCTTCCCTATATAATCAGGCTTTCCAGTTCAAACCTGTGTCCTTGAGACTCAGGTGTTGTTCAAATATATACCTGACCATGGTAGATCAGACAGTTGTCTACTTCTCAGTTTTTATAGAATTATTATTAACTTGCATTTTCATGAATTCAGAATAAAACTCCATTTTCAGTGTTAATAACATGGTGTGTGTCCTTTATTACCTTCTTTCATGCTCGTAATTATAGAGGAACATAAAAATATATGGCGTGTTCTGTCATTGTTTTTGAAACATTGGGTCATAGTATTAGGCTGACCAGATGTACCATTTTAAACGGGACAGAAAACAACGGTACATTTCTCCACTTTTACCTTAAAAATTGAGTGTAAAACACAAATTGTTAATTTAAAAATAAATACTTAGCTTTTTCTCCTGCTAGAATTGTCCTCAGAAGGAAATCCAGCCTTCAGAGTAAAATCATTTTTCTTGCGTGGGCTAGGATGTCTGTCGGCTTCTGCAGCCTCAACCCGTGCCACTCACCCGGGCGTGAGTTCCATGGCCCTTCAGTTCCAGAACTCACCAAGTGCTTCCTGCTTTGGGACTGCTGGAGTGCTTCTCTTACCGTCCAGCCTTGCCTCCTCCACCTTTACCCTCTCCTCCCCCGCCTCCCCATTCTATGGGGCTGATGCCTTTAAGCTTCAGCTTAAAAGTTACCTCATAGACTAGTCTTTCTTGAACATTCACTTCCCCTCCATTCACCTTTTCTCTCCCACAGCACCCTCTCTTTTTTAAAAAAAATCAATTCCCATACTTGGCAATTATATTTTTACATTTACTTGTTTAATGTCAGTCTCTCCCACTTAATGGTAAGCTCTACTGAAAATAAGGACCATGTCAGTTTTGCTGAATACTGTATACCCACCCACTGTTCAGCACAGAGCCTGGTGCCTGTGGGCACCACTCAATAGATAATCACTGGTTGGTTGACTGAATAAGCGAGAGCTGCCACATTCTAGTAAGACATAGACCTAATGACTACAAAAACATGTTTGGAAAGCTTACATTCAGATGTTAATACTTTAATCAAATTAACTGTAAGTGGCATTGAAATTGATGAGTAACCCTCAGTGTATCTAATAAAATGGGTCGAGATCCTCTCATTCTACACTGGAGCGAGTATGTTAAAATCTAAGAAAAGGCTTTTTTTTCACTTTCAGTTCTTTTCTGTGTTGATTTTGTGCCCTATTTGCCATCTCTACTCTCTCTCGCTCTCACATACATTGGTTTGCCTATGTATAGTATATCTATATTTTTAAAGTTACTACTGGTTTTACAGTTCTCAATTCTTGGAAAACAAAAGCTTTCAATTCTTTTTTTTTTTCTTCCACCACCCACTTTCCTCTTGTTTGTTGTTTCCTTTCTGTTGTTAGATGTTTTTCCTATTCTCTCCACCCCCACCAACAAATTCTGTTGCTAACATTCTCTGACTTTAGCTATCAAGCCTTTAACTCCCTTTCTCTTCCTTTGAATTGTTTAGAAGATTTTAAAGTTGTAATTACGTAATTAAATTTGAATACTAGGTAAAACTGGACAGGAAGTTATTGTGTGTGGGTTTTCTTATTCCATTGTGTTTTTGTAGTTGCTTTTTTGTTTAATAAAATCACTCAGTATTTTTTGCCAAGGGAAGCCAGATGTTAACCATCGCTTTAAAGCATAAAATAGATTCTATCCAAGGCAAACATTTGGGTGTGGGGCAAGCAGTATTGTTCAATATCTAATATCAAATCATATAAACTGTTTCTACCCTTTGATTCCTTCAATATTTTGCTAATGTTCCTTAGAAATTCTTAATTGTCTTATCCAAAGTGGATCAAAAACCTAGAGCTAAAAGGTTTGGGTTCCTGCTACTTCTCATGCAAGTAAATGGATCATTCCCCATTCTTGTGATTATTAAGCCCAGGTATAAGCTTGGTAGTCATCAAAGACAGTTAAATCTGCTTTCTTTTTGGAAGACATCCTATCCACCTAGATAAGACCAGAGAAAGAAGAAAAGATCACTCTGATTTCCAGTGAGAATCAGGTAATAACAAAGTCAGTCAACAGCATTTTTACTGAGGCGTTTTTCCCTCAAAATGGGTATAAAAGGTGAATATGTTGATACTTTCAGAAACTTCACTTTCACTCGATAGTGACTAGAAAACCAAATGGCTGGAAATGTAAAGATAAGATAATTGGATGCGTTGTAAATGGAAAATATGGCACTAGAAAATATTTTTAAGTGATTAAAAGAAAAACAACCTCTACTCTTACCTTTCTGACAAGTCATCGTAGCTTTAAAAATGTTATTTCTGAGCATCTTATCAAGGTTTCAACCAATTCAGCAACTATCCCAATAAAGCACCATCGTACCTATGACACTGCTCAGGTGAGGGAGTATAGCGGAGTTAAGTCCCAGACGGGTGGTTATTGCACAAGTTGCACCAGGGAGATTGCAGTGTCACTAGGATTCAAAACTGGGATTAAGGGTCGCAAGTCCACACTTTTACTGCCCTCTTTAAGATACGTGGTTAAAAACACACACACACACACACACACACACACACACACACACACACAACAAATCGTTTCATATTGGGCTGTTTAAAAACGCCAACTTTATTTAGTTGGGTAGATTTTCTTTCTGGGGTCTGGAACTATGCCCTCATTTATTGTGGCTCATTCAAAACAGCATATTTTAAAGCAATAGTTATAGTTCAGATGATCAATAAGGCTAAATATATATATACCAGTGTTCTGTGAAATCAATGCTGTTATCTTTTATTAGCGGCTGAAAGTAATAAATATTTTCAGTGAAAACCTTGTTGATATTTAAGGTGTTTTCTAAGAAACAATGACTAGATCTTTGCCAGCTTTTTGTGGCTATCATTGGTTCTCTCTAAAACATGATGGATAAAATAGTAAAGAGAGGTAGGAATCTATTTCTTTGTGCTTCATTCTGATGGGGGTATGGGTAGGATGAGAAGAACTTGGATTTTTAAAACTAAGTGGAGTTTACTAGGCAAACTGACGTTTGTCTTCTAGACAAATGTCCTGAGTAACAATCTTCTCTCCCACCAAGGCTCACAGAGTAGGTGCAGAGCCGACTCCAGACCCTCATGGGTGATTTTATTATAAAATACACTCTCATAACCAGTGATACCAAGTATCTGATGTTTTTTACCTTAAAGGAGATAAAAATTAAAAATCACATTATTAGAAGAAAGGAAAGTATTAGTCCTGATTCGAGCAGCGCTGCTTTCAAGAAGGAACACACACAACCCACAAAACCCTTGTTTGGATGCTAATCAGGCATATTCTGAAAAAGCCCTAATCAATGTAATTAAAATCTGTCAGATCAAACTGATTAGCCTGATACTCAAGCCCCAGCAGAGGGAGTGGGGCTCCTGGGGGGAGGGGACGCAGTCACCGCCAAGGTGGGGTTAGCTTTCAGAAGGAGGTGGTTAGTCTCCAAGGTGATCAAAGCAACTTGTCTTTCATTTCCATGGAATAAGGACAGTGGGCTCCTGGCTGCAGATCTGGTTTCCTGCGTCTCTAGTTCCTGGCACATACTGAACCATTCAGGTGGGAGAAGCAGGTCCTTTCTGGACTGCGATGGAAGGAAGTGGAAGAGGCTGCTTGGCTTCCCTCTTTGACAGCTAGAATACAGATGAAGCGTTTTTCATCTCCTGGCAATCCCCTGCCTCAGTCTTTGGCCATGACCACTGACACACCAGCAGGAAGGAGACAAAGGCCATGTCATGTGATCAAGATAGTGCTGTTGACACAAGCCTCCTTTTCGGATCCACATTCTAGAGTGGGATCGCAGTGAGTGGCCTCTGCCCAGCTGCGCTCTGCACTGGGGTGAGGGAGAGCTGCTCAGGGGCAGTTCTCTCAGCGGTCCGGAGGAGAGTTCCAGGCCACTTGAGTGGAAAAGTGAGTATTTCATCAGCAATGAAAGAGTCGTTCTAGCCAAATTAAAGAAGAATGCACAAGTAAATTCAGGGTTAAGAAATTTTCTGAGCTTCTAATTATATCCTTGAATGTATTCTTTCCTCTAGAGTAAAAATGCTGTTCTTCCTAATAGGAGTGAGTTTTAAGCAAGGTCATCGTAGGTGTTTTTCACTTGTTTACTGATGAAGGAGTTTGAAAAGCAAAGACTCAGGAGACTGATTATGACCATATGAAGTGACTTATGTGATCTTTCCTGGTTTCTTTCACAAACTAATACGTAGGACCAAGTGTCTTCAAAATTCTTTAGATACATTGTATCTACTTTGATTTCTCTGCTAACACCTATATCAGAAATATTAAAAAGGGAAAAAAAGAATAACTGATAGAAGTGAGGGAAGAAATTGGAATCTTAATTTTTTTCTTTAAGTACTGCAATGTAGTGTACCCCTCATTTTTAGTCACAGCTTAGCAGTGTAAGTTTATGACATTTCTTTAATTAATTTGGGTTTTATTGGCATAGTGCATTTAGAACATGTTTATTAGCTGAGAAATGGGTCTTTGGTAGACATGCCTATAAGAACACACACAAATAGCTGGTCAAAAGATAAATTGCATATCTTTTCATTGTGTGTGGCTTAGCTAATGACACACGAGTAGGGTGTAAAGAGGTTAAGTCTTTGGTAGAAGAAGTTGATTCAGACTTTCCAAGGGGAGAGTATGTATTAGGATCCCCCCTGCAATGCCCTCTTCTGTCGTCCTGACCTTCGGCATTACATTTTGCTACAATCTCTCATAGTGGTTGCACCAAAGCAATAAGGATTATGTGAACTTTCACTAAAATTTTAATAGGAAAACCATTTATAGTAACAGAGAGTAAGAGCAAGGCGTTGAGAACTCTGGATGGTTGTCAGTGTTTGCTGTGCATTAGCCAAGTGAGAGCAAAGCCCCACCTCTCTGATTCTTACAGGAGCTGGCTGTAATCTCTCACTATAATAATTATAATAACTGCACAATTTTGAAATCTGGGATATTTCAATAAATATATTCAAAGTAGAGGGATAGTCTTTTTCCCCCCCAGCTATAAAACTTCAGATTGAGCACTTTTTAAACAACTTACACAGAAATTTCTAAAATGTAGTGACAAATAGTAAATGAATGTTATGCCTCTGTTTATATTTTATTTGGCATCAGTGACTAGAATTTGGAAAAGTATCTCTCCCTTTTCCAGACTTCTAACAACATGGTCTCCACATTTTTAAAAGCATCTCTAAAAGAAGCTGTGCATGAGCCGAGAGGGGCCGCACTCGGGCCCTGGGACCCAACCACCCCGCATCACTGTCACGTCAGCAGTTAGCTCTGTCCACACCTGTACGGAGCAGCCTCCGCCAAGCCTGTGTTTGACTTAGCCCCCTTTTCTGGCAATTTCACAACTTTATGGCTCTTCTTGTTGCATTGATATCCTTGAAAAGGACAGCTTAGTTTAGTTAGCGAACCTGCAGTAAAGTGTGGTTGCCTGGTCAGCACAGGGTCTTATCAGGAAAGAAATGTGTTTTATGGAATACCAAAGGCCAGAAAGGTAGGGGAAGGCTTTTCTCTCTCTCCTTGGTGTTACCTGCAGAGTTAACCTTTTCCATCCCTCAGTATTTTACACCTCTTTTCTCTCGGTGTCGGGGAAATGCTTTCCAAATTTAGGGCAGCTCCTTTGAAGGTGACAGTGTCTGAGGAGAACAGTGGAGAATGAGTTAGGAACACACTGAATCTAGAAAGCAAACTAGTTGTAGCCCCAAAGCTGATTACGCTGCCTCTGCTATTTTTATAGAGAGGAGCTGGGCAACAAATGTTGAAATCTAGTCTGATCACTTTGCTATACACCTGAAACTGATATAAAATATTGTTGGATGTCAACTGTCGTTGGAAAAAAATTTTTAATGGTGAACTCTAGAACTTTCTTTTACCAACAACCCTGAGGTGGTTGACCTAATTTTATACATTTTATCTCTATAGCAATGTGTTTTCCATGTATCCTTTAGTGAATAAACACTTCCCTTCACTCGCCAGTCCTTTCCCTCTTCTGAAGTCTTGGTCTTCATTTTGTCTCCTGGCTACCTCTCTACTCTCTACCCCCAACCCCCTTCTTTTCACCACATCACAGAATGGGACAAGCTTCAAAGTTTTGGCCCAACTAACTTTTCCAGGCACGCTGCCAACAACCGTGGAAGAGCCCTTCCTTTGAGCTCGTGTGCATAAGAGAAAGGCCTGCACTCTCCTCTTTCCACCTCTGCTTGCTCCCCAGCGGCTGCTGGGATCCACCCTTGGGGCCACCATTCCCCTCCTCTCCCATCTCGGAGGTCAGCTCAGATGACATCTTCTCTGTCACCTGTCCTGATTGTGCTTTCCTGTCTTCTATTGCCTTTTCCGTGTGGCTTTTGTGGCATCTATCACATCCTGCCTAGGACTGCGTGCCCATGTGAAATACTATGCCAAACTGGGAACTTGCTCCCAGAAACAAAGCCATAATTTATCGTGGCATCTTTCTCAGGGCCTGGTGCCATGTCTGTAATAACTGTCTGCTCAGCAAATGCACGTAGGGAAGAATGATGACTGATTGCCTTTACCCTTCAATTCACTTTGGTCTCTACTTTTTCTGATTCTATGTTTCTCTTTACTCGTCAACTTTTTGGCCTTGAGAACCCAAATGTATGTGATTAGGAATTGCAAACCCACACTTTCCCCCCACACTAATCTTGTGCCACTTCTTTACTTCTCCTGCAAGTTATTTGACATTCCAAACCATTAAGATTTGATGGAAAGTAACACAGGAGATGGCACTGAGTAAGGAGCTTGCATACTAGCCTCCACTCCAGTGCTGGTGTGATGTGAATTTGGAGAAATCACCTGTCATTATTGATCGTCTGTTTCTGTTTCTGCAAAATGAGGGCATTTGGATGAGCAGGCAGGGTCTCAAGCATGGACCTTGGCTGCTCAAGTTGCCTGCCCAACCAGATTTCTATTTTTATCTATTCCATTTATTTTAATTACTGTTGGATTTTAGTAGGTTTAATAGAAGAAAAAAGGGTAATCAGTGGTGGTTTGGATACTGAATACTGTCGTATTATACTATACTATCTTTAAGATTCCTTACCGAATTCTAAAATTGTGTGACTTTAAAAGATCATGAGAAAAGTTTACTCAAATTAGAATGAAAAGCTAAAAGAAAAGTAGTACACATAGGAATTTTTTCTTTTTTAACCAGAGTTGTTTATTGTACTTCAGGATATAAAGTGCTATGGTTCTTTTCTATGTGTTTTTTTTCCCTTATTATTCTATTGCAAGAACAGATGAGATTACTTCAAAGTAATGTATATTCTTGAGCTATCAGCTTTCTGGACGTGTTAGGTTCTCTTCCTTCATCCATTTCACCTACCAAGTCAAAACTTCCCTCTCTAGAGAAGGCTCTGTATAGATTTAGTGGTTTGGTGTGCTAGACGTCTTACAGAGTTACCTTTTCAAAATATTTTTTGGGGGGTGGGGGTGGGTAGCTCCCTGGCTGGGAATCGAACCCAGGCCGTGGTGTTGGGAGCGCTGAAGCCTAGTCACTGCACCACCAGGGAACTCCCAAAACATATTTTCTAAGAGTCAGTACTTAGATGGATTTTGGCCGTTTATCTTTTTTCTTTCTTGAGGTGAAAACAAAGCAAACCAATATGCTCACACCTAAGGTACTGAGAGGAACGTTATTCAGAAGTTACGAGTAAAAGAAAACATTTTAAAAACTCACATCCTTAAAGAAAGAACTATATACTTCTTGTATTTATAAATCTAGTGACAAGTTGTACTTGGAAAAAAATTTATAAAAATATATTTGGAAGCAGTACACTCATAAAATCCTTACATCTGATTGGTTGGGTTTGCCCCTAAACCTGTAATGTTGTATCAGTTTTCAAACAAGAAAAAATCATTCTAGAAAAGTCTGATTTTACCTGTGACAAGCTCATAGTGTTGTCCATTCAGTGTGTGTATATTTTGCATTCAGAGTGTTTGGGCCCAACTAAAGAGAAACTTAAGAAAGATCAGAAAGCAAAATAGTTGCCTTAATCATAACTAGAAGTAAAACACATGGTAACAAGAAAATGTGACATGGAATATGGCCCTTGTTAATTGTTAACTTTCTGAGTTGGACCTGGCTCCTTAAACAAACATAACCACAGTGCGATGGGTCTTCTTTCCTCTGGAGACCTAGGCTTAGGGACTAAGCTGGAGGATTGGGGCAGCTCTTCCCCAGACTTAGAGAGTGGGCTCACAGCAGGAGGGCTTTCACTGTCTTTTCCAACAGGAAAGGAAGGAATCATGTTACTTCAACTGCTATTTTCACATCTAGAAGGCAGAGCAGGGGGACTGGTTCTGCAAATGTCTTTCAGATCATAGGGGAGCTGACCTGGCTTTCTCAGCTGTTATTTTGCTTGTTTAACTGACCCGTTGTCTGAACAGGTGTGTGGTACAGCAGAGAGTTGCTTAGGATAGCTGGCATAACTTTCTTTTCCGGGCAGGAAGTAGACCCCAGCATGGCTTGTCCAGGAAGATTCTGAAGTCTGAGTGGGGAAATGATGCTAAAGTCTGAATTTTCTTTATAGAAGGCCAAAATTATTTTTGAAAAGGTGAGTGGGTGACCTACGATGGTTTTATTGTATATTGGGAATAGTGTTGCCTTTATGCTTTCTACGTAACAAATTTGTCTGCTTTTTCCATACATAAATTGGGTGATTAAGAACACACACACACACACACACACACACACACACACATTAACATTATGCTAAGTGAAATATGCCAGACACAAAAGGACAAATATTGTATGATTCTATATGAGGTACCTGGAGTAGTCCAATTAAGTAGAAATATTAAGTAGAAAAGAGGTTACCAAGGGCTGGAGGGAGAAATGAGGAGTTGTTATTTAATGGGGTTAGGGATGATGAAAATCTCGTAGAAATGGTTAGTGCTGATGGTTACACAGCAATGTGAATATGCTTAATACCACTGGCAGTGATTAAAAATAAATTTTATGTTATATACTTTTTACCACATTTTAAAAATCAGCTATTATAAATATTGTTCAAAGACATTTTATTATAAGATATACCAAAGGTAATTGGGTCCAGTGACTTGGAGATTATTGTGATTAAGACATAGCCAGTTTTTTTGTTGTTTCAAACTGAACTGATTATTTTGTCAATATTTTTAAGTCTATGGAAGATTTTTCACATCCTGTGTGTTAAAAGCATGGTCTTGAGTTTCTAGTTAACAAATGCCTTTTATATCTCTTGTGTTTTAATGTGCTTTACATTTAGCTAACAATTCTAAAAATAAGTGTCGACTTGACAATAATATATATTTTACCTCATCAGACTGATATAGTGAAATATCTGGCATAATGAAACTTCATAATTATTTTGGATGCTTTTTTGGAAGACAGATTGTCTCCTGGTTGCTAGGAGTTGATGATGCATTTGGTGGGATGGCAGATTCCCACTCATATACTTCACTAGATGTGTTTAAATCATATAAGTTTAAAAACCCATAGTCATCATCCAAGGTTATTAAAATTTTTAAAGCATAATGTCATTATTTTCTACAATTTTACTCCTTAATTTAAAGTAATTTTTGAAGTAAAACTATATTTTCATTAAATTTGAGTTTAGAATAAATTTGTTCTTTTATTTTAAGCAGTTTAGGCACACTGGACCTAGTTTCACTTACAGCTTCTCCTGATGATTTTCTTTATAGCAGTCTTAGAAGCATGGTCCATGACCTTTGCATTAGCAATGCCCTCTCGCCTCTTGGCTCTCACCCCAAAGAAGAAAAGGCTTTTTTGCAGTCTAAATTCAAATGATTTCATTTGAATGTGTAGTCAAAACATCTTTGGATCGGAACCACCTCTTATTGAAAACTACAACTCCATCAAAAATTAAAATTAAAACAACCAAATTAGAATGAAGCACAAATGTTGAGTAATAAGTAATCTCTTTTGAGGAGCATTCTCCCCTGTATATGTTGTTTTTCTGTGTTTCAGTTACAATTAAAAAAGAAAAATCACCATTGAGACCCACGCTCTAAGTGTGTAACTTTGGTATTCTATTGTATCCTGATCCTTGTAACTCTTTTAAATATACTTTTTATTAGCACCTCCAGATGCTGGCCAAATTTGTAAATGCTGGTACTCTGTAGAGGTTTGCTTGCTTTCTTAGGGACACAGCTCTCGAGTAAAAGGGTTGAAGTCGAGATTGGGCTCCCTGAACCAAGAAAGGCTTCCTGAAGAAAAGTGTCTTGGCTAATGTCCTTTTTTATGGTTTATTTTAGCAGTAGCACCGGGCCTCCCCTAAATGTTTACAGTACTCTGTTTGGGTAGAAAGTTCATGCCTTCGAGCATCCTTAGCCCCTGGTTTACAGGGTGGTGAGGTAGTTTGAATGAGTGTCTAGAGTACAAAGGTTATGAACTACTTGTAACAACTTCCAGAATAAAAGCCCCTCTGGGGTTTCACTACAGAGCAGGATCATTGGGTTGGTCTGTCTTTTTCATGGGGACTAAACTCTTGGATCATAGATCATCTACTTGCATCAGTCTGCCTCGTGCTTGGGGAAGTGGCTGACCCAAAGACTGATGGTGTCTTGAGGTAGCTGTCATTATTCGATTGCAGCAGACAAATAGAGAATAAGATCATCTAAAAGTTTTTACACAGTTGTGTATAAAGAAAACTTCGACTTCAACTAAATGATTTGCCTCTTATTCTTAAAAGTATTCTTAAAAATCTTTGGTGCGAGTGCCTGATTATACTTCTGCTCTATATTCAAAATCAAATTGCAACTTGTTCCCATCTACCTGTCTGTCTCTCACTTAAAACTAATTGTGACATGGTGGGGGTGGGGCCGGTGAGAGTATCTTTGGTGATATTCAGATTTCTTTCAAGATTTTTTTAAAAAGAAAATGTCAAATATTTAAAAGACCCTTAGATGGATAATAAGCATAGCTCTTCAACTAAAACAATAGATTCTATATGTTTTCTTGTGTGTTTTACAAACTAATATATAAAAGACTTGGACATTTCAGCCTAAGAAGATTAGTGTCAGATTAATATATAAACTTTAAGAAGATAAGGACAGTGTTGTGTGCATTTTAACATCTTCAGGTAGAACTAAAAATAGCTACGTGCAGCTTAATCAATTATTTTATAGTGATTATAATGAATTATAGCTGTACTTTCTAAGGAGAAAGAAGAGAGAAGCTTAATTAAATGCTTTTCAAACTTTTCTATACCAAGAAAAGCTATACATTTGCTTTTATGGGGCTAGTGTATATGTGTTCCTTTACAAGCAAAAAGGTACTTCCAACTGAGCCTTTGACAGAGGGGTCCCATATTGAGCTCATAGTGAGGATAGGGTTTTGGCATTTCCATACCCACCATTTTATGTAAGACATCGCTACCATGAACACTGGCACTCGGTTTATACTCTTGGAACCAAATATACTGAATTGATCCATACTGCTGTTGGATTTGTGACTTAGGTTTCATGCACTAACTAGCACTTCTTATGTGGTCTGTCCTGGATTATCAGAGCCAAGGAAGGAAAACATTTACACTAGGCATGGCTTTACCATGAGTTTCCCAATAATTAACTCATTAGGACTCGGTTCACCACACCCAAACTTCTAGTCCTCCCCAGAATGCTGGTATATTTGCAGAAGGGGCTGTTGCCCCTCCCCAACCAGTGCTTCCTGGTTCAAAACATGCATGGTGTTTTGACCCATGATTGTTTAACAATTAAAAATCTCTGCCTATTGACCCTTCCTAGTACTTTGGCTATAGGAGGCTGTGGGGAGGGGTCTTAAATACATATCTGATAATATCTTAAATATATATCTGATAATGGTGAAATAAAAACAAGACTTGGCTTTTAGAGGAATATTTCTTCTTTGATTTAGTTGTATTTGTGTGAACAAAATGCTGTCATTACATTGGGAGGACATGTAAATATCCTTCATTATTATATACATAGTGTTACTAATCTGGTTGGAGCCTAGTGTGTGATTAGTAACCTGGTTCAATATACAATTAGTTGGTTATACATCTCTTACATTTTATTTACTTGTTAGAACATTTTAAATGAAAAATATTCATCACTTGAGTGTCCAGAATCTTAAAAAACTTAAAAAGGATGGAATATGTGCCCCTGGGAAAATCCTGCAGATTAGATTATCAGCACAGTTAATACTTCAGGGACCTTATGTCTCCCTAAGTTGCCAATATCTATTTGTTGAGTGTTGCAAGAGTTTGCTAATTAAACAATTCACAAGGTGTTTTGAGCAGAACTTGTGGACACTTCACCAATTAAACAATTTATTGCTGCAGTTGAAAAAAGTTAGTTGGTGTTTATTAACTAACTTTCTAGTCATGTTTATGGAGAATCGTGGTTGCAACTCCTGGCCCCTGACTAGATTTTTAAAGGGTTCACAGTCATTATTGACACTTTAGTGGCCAGCATGCCTGTTGTTATTTCAAGACACAACCGTCACTTCGCTGAATGTGAAAATTTGAGTTAAGTAATAAGATTCTTTTGACTCAGAGGCCAAATAAAATTAAAGCCATATATATGGGAAGGGGATTGGAAGAGAGGTTCGTTCTTAAGAACAAACATCAAATTTTTCACGTATGGAAAAATAACACATATAAAGGTAAAATTGGGGTAGTTAAGATTAAAAGAAAACCTTGTCAAATGAAGAATTTCCATATCATAATTCTTAACAGATGAAGCTACAAAGCGGTTTTATTTCATTAGGTAGGCACAGGCGTCCATCACCGTCTCTTTGTTACAGCCCAGCAGGGTCTTTGGGGCAGTGGCCTTCCTGCTCTGAAATCCAGTGCGAGTGAGGCCTCAGCGGCGACGTGGAGCAGGCACAGGGAGTTTGGACTGGGACCCACAGATTCTCAGGGGATAAGGGCCGTTTCTGGTCTCCCCCACTTTTTTCCTGTTCAGGTGACTTGATTTAAACTAATTGGCCATTTAAAAAATGCCAAAAATTAGTAGAAATATTCATCTAAGGTTGACAAGAGTGGAAAAACTGTCTCACACAAGATACCATATCTAATCCACTCCGGTGTGTATAAACTCTCCAGGGCTTTTAATCCCTCAGACCTAAAAGCCCGTTTTATCAGCCACATATGAACCAACTGCTCAGAAACAGCAAGAGGAGCTCCTGCAAAGGAAGTGGGTTTGAGTCTATTTGCCCTTTGTTGTGGTCAGTAAAGGAACTACTTGTGCTTTTTAATTAGAAGGGTGGGACCACAGTCTTTTAGTTGCCATTTGAGCTATAATGTGAAACATTTAAAGAAGAATTTTTTCTAGAAGAAATTCATTTACATTCTCTCCTTCATTCACTCCCTAGCCTCTTCTTTGCATGACTTCTTGTTACACGTACACTCATGGTATACTTAATCCCTCCTCCAGAACACTTTCGTTCAGCCTTCTCTGTGCTACATTTTTGAAGCCTAACATTGCCTGTTTGTTATGGCACTTGTGAAGGTGCCCAAAGTATACAAGGCTCTCTGGTTGGTGAGAGAGCAGGGACGTTGGGTATACCTTTTGTTTTCAGAGTGGAGATTCAAAAGTGCCCACAAAATATGAATTCAGTGGTGCACGTTTTGAATAGCCAGAAAGGATTCATCAGAAATTGCAGACAGCTGCTTGCGCTAAGTAGGATTTATCCTTAGAACTAGACAAGGAAATTTGTACTTCCTGTTTTAATTAAAAGGGACTTTCACAACATAAGAATAAAGGCATGGTTTGCCCCAAAGACATGCATCTGCTTTATATAAAAATAAATGCATTATAAGTGTGAGGAATTGCTTGAAGATGGCCATGATATTGAGAATATGCTGTATATTTACTTTATAGTCTTCTGAGGTTTTCTTTTCCAGTAAGGTTAAGAACCTCAAGAATTTTTATGAGTGGTTTAGAGAAAAGCATGTTCAAGCACTCTTGCTAATGTTATATTTGTACAGGAAGGTGAAAAGAAGCTTTGAGTCGCATACACCTGCCAAATATGTTCACATAATGCAGCTTTTTCTTGTAGACCTTGAGGTAGTGGTTCTTAACTTCTCATCACAATTGTTGGTTTGGAATGTATACTGTATAGAATATAAGTTGATACGAGTGTTGTGTGTATTCCCCTGAAGTTGCAGGAAAATTTTTTGGTTTACTGCACAATATTGTTTTTCTTTTCAATAAGTGAACTTCACATACATCTGTGCCAAATTTCACTGTTTCGAAAGACAGTGTGTCAACCAGCCATTTAAAATCATTTGGAGTGACAGGATTCCTATGAGAACCATAAATCAGCTTTTTAAATAATCCTGGATGTAATAATTAGCTCTTTGGTTCTTGCTTTATATAAAGCTCAGTTTTCATTCCTACACCCATCATATTCTAAGACAATGTGCCTTAAACTTTAGATAATTCATTTTCTTTTTAAATATACAAATATAGGTGGATCAGAAAGTTGAAAAATGTATATTCTGAAATTCATAACTTAAGTATTTCTATTAAAAGTAAGTAGAACATGAAGCAAATTAATTTATAGTCTTCCTCTTTTGCCCCATGCCAGTTCCTTCTAACTTCCCCATTTGGGCAAGGAGCGCCTCTTAGCTGTATAGGTTTACATTCTTGAAATGCTTTGTGACTCTTCCTCTTTTGGCCCCTTCTTACATTACATACCTCCCTGCACCAATATTTGGCAAAAGTTCTTTTCAACTCTCAGATTCTTCTTGGAATAGCCCGAGAGCAACTGATTCTGGACTTTACTTGATTCCACTTGAGCATTCTCACACAAGTAGCTAGCATACTTTTCTAAGTCCATGTTCATAATGTCAATATTCCTATTCAAAAATTCACTATGCTCAATAAATACTCAATGAATCAATTTTAAATGTAGAGCATTCAAGTTCTTCATCCATTCATTCAAAAAATTTCTTATCCAATGAATCTTACTTGAGTACCTACAAGGTACAAAGCATTGTTCTAAGTGCTAAGGATATCATGGTAAAAAGACAAAAATAAAAAAACAACAAGACTATCTGTAACCCCAATGGGGATTACATTCTAGTGAGAAAAACAGATAAATCAATAAACAAACAAATTAGTTAATACAATTTAAGATATTGATAAGAGATAGTGATCATGTCAGTGGAATTAAAACAGGGTAAGGGCCTAAAGAATGATGAAAAAGCGTGCTATTTTAGATAAGTTAGACAGGAAGGAGTTGGCATTTGAGTATAGACTATAATATAATGAATAAGTGATCCATATAAGGTCTGGTGGAAAAGTAGTACAGATTCAGAGGGGAGAGTAACCTTGTTCACTAGAGAAACGGCAAAAAGACCAGTGCGTCTGGAGTTTGGAAAATCCAGTGGGCCAATGAAAGGGAGTGAGATTTGAGAGATAGAACATGGAGTGTCTTGTATGCCATGCTAAATAAATAGTTTAATTTCATTCTGAGGATCATGGAAAACCCTTGGCAGGTTTTATCATTGAAATGGCAGGTTCTGATTTATGCTTTAACAGGATCTCTGGGTAAAGAAGAGATGGTAGAAAACACGGCAGGGAAAAACCAGCTAGTAGACTCTTTCAATAGTCCAGGCAAGAGATGATAATGTCTTGGGCTAGGGTAGTACTGGTAGACATGGTGTGATATGGTTAGAGGATTTGGAATATATTTGGGAGATAGATCCAGTGATTTGTTGATGGATTGGATATAAGGGAAAGGAATAGAGAGAAATGGTGAATCATAAATAATTGATGATCCCCTAGGATATAACAATGCAATTTTGGACATGCCTGGTCTACAAAATTTGGCGTGGGAAAGACCAACAGCAAATGCATTGAACTCCTATGAATCTTGAGATTTTTAAGGCTGTTTGGTTAGGTCTGTCCAGTTTCACCACTGGAAATGTCATGGTGCCCAAGAGTTGTGGTTTGGCAGGAAGTCTTTCCTGATTTCTTCTTTCTTTTTCTGTACTGAGAGGATACTTTCAAAAGGCTCTTAACATGTCTGTCTTGCTTCTCTCAATGACTCTCCCTTTATTGCCCTTAAACTATGATATTGGAAAAATTCCAAGAGAAAAGCCCATGGGGTGAAACTCCTTGATTTCTTTTTTCTGTTGATAAGGCAAGTGTCAGCTGAAGGGGGAAAGAGTATGCTGGACAAAAGGATTGAAATAGATAGAACTCTGGGAATTTCAAGGGATTTCTGGGGATGGTTGTAAAGGGTTATGGGGGTCTGCTGACTTCTGCTCTGATCCTGGTTTTGTATCTTTCCTATTGTAGGGGCCCATATGTTGAGATCCTAGGGTTATTTCTGATTAACATATAGGTGTTTGATAAAAGATTTTTGCTTATAGCTAAACCACTGACCACTATTCTTGGCTCTTTAGAAATAGTTCAACCATATCCCTCCCTTTCTGCTCTCAAAAAAAGCCATGGGTCTTTGACAAAAGAAGAAGCTGCCATATTGAAGAGGCCCTTTTGACAAAGTACTGAGAGCAGTTTCTGGCCAAAAGTCAGTGAAGAACTGAGGACCTTAGTCCAACAGCCAGTGAGGAATTGCATCCTGCCAATAACCATGTAAACTTGGAAAGCAAGTTGTTGCCCAGTAGAACCTTGAAATGACTATACCCTAAGCAATACCTTGACTGAGAGGCCTTGAAGCCAAGAACCCAGGTAAGTCATGCCCAGATTCCTGACTCACAGAAACTGTGAGATAAGTGTGAGTTGTTTTAACCTGCTGGGTTTTGTGGCAGTTTGTTAGACAGTAGATAACTAAAATAGTTCTTTAGAACTTGGAAACCAGAGGGGACAATCAGTGTTTAGTACTTACACAATACCTGGCACAAAGAAAGTACCCTACCAAAGTTAGCTCTAATCATGCTCACCATTATTGTGTTATCATTACTGCTGTAATTCCACAAAGCTGGGGAAGACCCAGGATTCCCCAATAAAAAGTTGACCCTGAGAATGGGTCCCAAGAACAGGTAAATGGTAAAGCCATTAAAGTAATTTTAAGTATGAGAATACGGTGGGATAACTCTCTCCATTAAAACTGCCCACCCATAGGGTTGGACTTCTTTATTTTAGACCAAAACAGGGGATTGAGTGAGGCATTAGGACAGGTCAGGCTTAATTCCTATGATCCCATGAATATTTGAGCAATTAAGTTATCTCTATGCTTTCCCTCCTCCAGTCCCAATGAAGTATAAATAATGCCTTACAGTATGTCAGATGAATTCTTCTCTTCCAATACTCTTTAAGGAAGTTTCTATCATTCTAGAGCAGTATGTTTCTTGGTGGTTGTTACTGGTTTTTTGTTTTGGGGGTGAGAAATTGATTATGAAAGAGTAAAACTTGGGAGTTCCCTGATGGTGTAGTGGCTTAAGGCTTCGGCGTTGGCACTGTCAGTGCTATGGCCTGGGTTCGATTCCCAGTCAGGGAGCTACCCACATTCCAAAAAGGAAAAAAAAAAAAAAAAAAAAAAAAAAAAAAAAAAAAAAAAAAAAAAAAAAAAAAAAAAAAAAAAAAAAAAAAAAAAAAAAAAAAAAAAAAAAAAAAAA